>JAVDBV010087128.1:0-11091 GCA_032619315.1 Piper longum | reverse complement strand
CGAATTCGGCGCTCCACGGCGTCCGAAGCTCGATCGGGTTCGACCAGGTGAACTCCGCAGAAGATCCGGTGAATTCCAGCGAATTCCCACAATTCCGGTTTTCCGGCGGGTTCCGGCAGTTTTCCGGCATGTTCAGCGGTTTTCCGGCGAGTTTCCGGTGGTTTTCCGGCAACTTTCGCTGGAGGCGTCTACTGGCTGAATAGGGGTCGTATAGGGTACCATTGGAACCGTCTCGATGATCCTGACACATCTGCGGTGTCAGCGTGGCCGACGGAGGCGGCGGCTCGCCAGAAAATGGAGAAAACAGGCAGCGGCGGTGGTTTGCTAAATCGGGCCGACCAGGGTGGCGATCGGCGGCGCTCTGGTCAGGGAAGGTCGCTGGGGGGTCGAGGGGCTTGAGGTGGCCACTAGACGGCGACGGCGGCGGTCGCCGATGCCGGAATCGGTGACACAAACTCTCGCGCGACGCTAGCCGCGGCATTTCCGGTGTCGCGGCGGCTGGATAAGGGCCGGGCCTGGTCGGGGCAACACGGCGACGGATGGTGGGGCGGAGCGGCACTGGTCGGTGGTCGGGCAGCGGCGGCAACCAACGAGGCGGCGCTAGGGTTTGGGCGTGGGAGAGAAAAGGGGTCGGGTAAAGAAGATGGTTGGGTGGCAAACTTGTGAATAATACTTGACTCGACTATGTCTCGAGTCAGAATAATTATTTACTCAAAATAAATTCTAAAAAATTCCAGAAAAAATCGGGAAAATCCCATAAAATAAAATAAACACCAAAACATTATAATGACATGCTTAACTATCAACCCACCCAAACTGCTCGTAACGCGTCCTAACGCGGTAAACGGTCTTAAACTAATTCTACGATCAAACTACATAATAAAAAAAATTGGACTACATACTCTCATATATTCTGATAACTCATTCTTTTCTGCAGTATTCATGACGTTATCATCATATACTTGGGGTACACATGACCCCTCATAGCTCATACACGCGACTGGCGTCGGTTCAGTACACGTGTTCTGAAACATACTCGACTCGAAAATAACCCTGACTCGAATCGTACAAAAACTAATTCATAATATACATTTTGTAGCATATGTATTAATGGAAAAAATAAATCAAAAGTTGGTTTTGACAAAATATTAGATTTGATCAATCAAACTTTACCGAAAATAAATAAATAAATAAAATTATTATAATCTATTTTTAAAATCAGAGTGTATCTCATTACTCATAAAGGTTCCTAAAATTAGAACTTATTCTAATGCTTGGTGTAGCAGATTGTTTTGTATTACAAAAGAGGATTTAGTGTGGGGATATTTAACTAATAAAAATAAGAGTTTTTTTAATATTATCAAGTAGTAGGAAAATTAAGTCTAATTACTCAAAATGGGGAAACTTTTAATTAATGATCAGATTACTCCATATGTTAAAAAAAAATTAAATTGACATATATATATATATATATATATATATATATATATATATTTTAAAAAAAAATTTAGTCAGGGGCTTGCAGCAGCCAATCATCATCAACAAGCTTGAGGCGGCATAGTTTGACCGTCACGAGTTATGGAGAACTGTTAGATTTGAGCCCAGATTGGTAGAATTCAGCTGCGATTCAACAGCCCACAGTAAGGGCGGCCAGGACACCAAGGGCAAGGCAGCCAAGTTGCACAAAGTTTATTGGTAATTCTTTGACTTATTTTTTAAAACATTATTAAATCTAATTTTCGCTTAGATCAGGGTATTTTAAAAAAATTCTATTTTTTTATTTTCTGGTAAATAGCAAAAAATCCACGCAATGCACAAGTTACATTTAAAACTTATCAATATCAATAATATATATACACACACAATTAATTTCAAAAAATATTATTATATCATTTTAAAATAAAAGTAATAAATATTTATTTGGTTTTAACAAAAAAATATAATTGTATACAAATATTAAAAATAATGTAAATTTTAATTATAAAAAATTAATAATTAAATTGAGTTTAGTTTTCTAAAATTTTTAATTCCGGTAGAATTATACTCTAAATTTTTATTAATAATAAATAGTAATTAATTAATAAATAAATAAATAAAAATATGCTAAAATCTAAATTATATATTATGAAATTACAAACTTTAATTTGAGCAATATAATTATAAATTTATTAAAATTTGTTAGTATTTTAAAAAATTCTAATTTGCATAGAATTATACTCTAACATAATAATTATTTAACAATAAAGTAAATATTAACACAATGTACAAATATGATTAAAACGAAAAAACATGAAGCGCTTTACAAGGTTGACAAATTATACTCCAACCTTTTCATAATAATAAATAGAGTCTTATAAAGATAAGCTACAACCTATATAGCTTATCTTAACTACACTTTTTATCTGAAGAAATTTAGTGGGTTATACTATATAAAATCTACATAAATAAATTAAAATTAATAATAATGGTAATTATAATTTTTCAACACAATCTAATATTTTTAACCTTTTCATCTTAATTATCAAAATAATTGTAATAAAATTAACTTTAAAATATGTATTAACTAATGCTTTTTTAAAAAACTCTAAGAGTAAATCATAATGATATCACAAAAAGATAAAATTTTATTATCCTCATATTTATGCATTTTAATTTTAATATATATAAATATTGTTTTATATGATTCACTAAAAAAAGGTTTAAAGTCAATGTGTAGCTCATATATTAGCTATATGAGATGTTGATCATCTTAAATTAATAATAATAATAATAATAATAATGTAAGTATTGATGAACTAATAAAATTAATATGTAGTAAGTATCAATTACAAGACAAGAAATATTGAAATGCGACGATGAAGAATGCTGATTGAATAAATTAAGTTGAGTTCAATCATGTTCAAACTCGATTCTTTTATTTCATTTGAGTCAAACTCAAAAAAAATTGAATCGAGATAGCTCAAAATAGTTTGAACCAAGTCACTCAAATATAAAAAAATATTATTCATATATATATATATATCAACTTGAAATAAAATTAATTATAAAAATTAAAATATTTTAATTTTGGATCAATTTTACCCGGAAATAGTAAATGCGCTTCTGCAATGTTCAAAACTCTACAATTAACAATGATTATCAAATGATTATATTATATTTTTTAAAAATAACGATTAGTGGGTCCTACAAAGCCGCTACTCCAGATTCCCCCCCGCCAGTCAAACCCCGGATCCCATCCAAAAACCACGTTCTCCGCCGCCGGTGCCGTCTCCTGCCGCCGGAGCGGACTCCGGCCACTGCTCCGCCGTGCGAAGAAAAGGTTCCACCTTTGAGTAACCGGACCAGGAAGAAGCATCGGTGGAGGTTGACAGGAATCGATAAAAGGCAGAGGCATCGTCTTTGCTCTTCTCCTTTATCACTTTATTCGATCGGAGAAGGTATCGTCTTCCTTTCCATATTTTCGAGGTCGTCGTTGTCGTTGTTTCGTATCTTGGGTTTGTCAATATTGATGAACTCGCAAGAGCGGGAGATGGAGGCGGCGGCGTTGAACGACATCATAGCTCGACTTCTCGAGGTCCGGTCGTCGCGGACGAAGAAGCCGGCGCAACTCTCGGAGGCCGAAATTCGGAAGCTTTGCGCCGTCTCTCGCGGTATCTTTCTCCAGCAGCCTAATCTCTTGGAGCTTGAGGCACCCATCAAAATCTGCGGTATCATCTTTTTTTTTTGGTTTCTCTTTAGAATTCAAGAATGTGAATTTTGTATTTTTTAAGGGAGGAAAAAGTAGATGGAATTGTTTGAATTTGTGCTAAATTTTTTTTTGAAAAAAAAAAGTGTATTTTGATTTGGATTCTGGATTCGTTTTTTTTTAATATCATTGTCGGAAAACTTATATGTGAAAGAGTTTGACTTTGTTTGATCGTATCAAGCATGTAGAAAACTATAGAATTAAGAACTCAGGAGTACATCCTATATACGAATTGATTTTTTATTTTTTTTGGCACTTATTAGCTAAATAATTGAATTCCTAGCACAATTGTTTTGAAATGATATTTTGCATGCTTACTAATGTGCATCTGTATACTTTCCGAAGACAAATGGATCAAAATATGTTTTCTTTCTTTGTCGGTTTAAGTTGTGATGTGCTTTTTTTTCGTCAAGTGTTGACAGAAGATCCTAATGGCATTAAGATCAAAAGAAATTTACTGTGGCAACCTTTTTGACGCAATGGCGTACTGAAGCTGATTGATTACAAATTTTCTAGTCTGCATTATATAGTCTGTTTATATTTTTCAGTCTGCTGAAGGCAAATTATATCCTTTCAAGAAAACATCTTTGAGCTTTGTCATTTTGTGATTTTGCTTCAAACGTTTCCTTCAATTACTAAAAGTTTACATGATCTTGTTTTGTTCTTTCATTTCTGTATGGCTACGTTGCAATTTATGCAGCATTACTTTCATAAATTGAGATATGTTGAGAAATGCCATGCGTATTTGTGATATCTGCCAACTTTCAGGTGACATTCATGGACAGTATGGTGATCTTCTAAGGCTTTTTGAATATGGTGGCTTACCTCCCAAGGCCAATTATCTATTTTTAGGTGATTATGTTGATCGAGGAAAGCAAAGTTTGGAATCTATTTGCCTTCTCCTTGCTTATAAAATCAAATACCCGGAAAACTTTTTCCTTCTTAGAGGAAATCATGAGTGTGCTTCCATCAATCGCATATATGGATTCTATGATGAATGTAAGCGCCGGTACAATGTGAAGCTCTGGAAGGTGTTTACTGATTGCTTTAACTGCTTGCCTGTTGCTGCCCTTGTAGAAGAAAAAATATTGTGCATGCATGGTGGTCTTTCACCAGACTTGACAAGCCTAGATCAAATAAGGAACCTAGCACGGCCCACTGATGTCCCAGACACAGGTTTGCTTTGTGACCTTCTTTGGTCAGATCCTGCTAGAGATGTAAAAGGTTGGGGTATGAATGACAGAGGTGTCTCATATACCTTTGGAGCTGACAAGGTTGCAGAATTCTTGCTCAAACATGATCTAGATCTTATTTGTCGAGCACATCAGGTTTTCTTTTTCATTTTTTTTTGCTCTAATTTTAACCTCAATATATGCTGTCATAGTGTAGCAATGACTTGATCTTTGATACAGGTTGTGGAAGATGGCTACGAATTTTTTGCCAATAGGCAGCTTGTTACCATATTCTCAGCTCCCAACTACTGTGGTGAATTTGACAACGCAGGTGCAATGATGAGCGTTGATGAAAGCTTGATGTGTTCTTTCCAAATTTTAAAATCTGCAGACAAAAAGCCCAAGTACATGATGCCCTCAAGAACATGATACTATGAAAAATTATGATTTACAACTGTTATTGCTAGTTATACTTCCTTTCCTGATATTATCTTCTAATCGGTCTTATTGCACAACCGCGTTGTGGATTTTGCGCAAAAACTAGGAAAAAGTTGGCTCTTATTTGGTAATTCTACCATTAGTTACCCTTTAAATTCATCACCTTAATCTTTGATTAAGGTGCCTTGACCTTTGTAATCATTTTCGCCTATCATATAATCTTGTATTTTTTAGAGCATCACCTAATATAAGGAAATATCCAGTGTAACATACATTGCTAGAAAATATAGGCTGCCTATAATTACACAATATATCAGAAAATGCATTACATGCAAACAAAAACCAAGGAACTCATAACAGTAGGCATGTTTATTAAACTGCCCATTTGAGAAAAAAAAAAGAAATAAGATATTTACTTCTTCGAAACAAAATTTTGAATCAAACTCATGAGATGCAAGCTTATTGCAAGAATACCATCACATTAGAATTTCTGCCATGAAATGTTAAACTTGATCTCCTTGTGAGGAAGAACCACACCTCCATTGCTGTAAACTTCGTTGCAAATATGCACATCTTCTCCCAAGATGGTCATATTCTCAATACGAGCCCACTGCCCTACTGTGGAATGCCAACCAGTAATACTATTGGAGATGCAAGCATATTTCTTTATGCGAGCCCCTCGCATCACTGTGCACCTTGACAGCCTCACTCCAGATTCGACAATGCATCCTGGACCAACGGCAACATCAGGACCGACCAAACAGCCTTCTCCAATGACTCACTCTCATGGACAAGCATATTTCCAACAACATGAGGTACAACAGCAAGTTGAGTTGAGGACATCTTGCGAAGAGACTCTAGATACAGTCTGAGACCTGTGACTTAGTCTTGTGGTTGTCCAATGTCCATCCAGAAGCCTGGCAAGACCATGGCATATAGTTTTTGCTCTGCAGCAATTACGGGGAAGACCCCTTTCTCAATTGAGGTAGGTTTTAGCTGGATGCAGTCGAGAACAGATGGGTTCAGCAAGTAAATTCCTGCATTGATCTTGTTACCCGCAATTTTTTTTGGCTTTTCCACAAATCTTTCAACCTGTCCTGTCTCTTCTTCCATTACAACAACACCATATTTGGATGGTTCATCTACCTAAATGAGAAAAACTAACCACTCTTAATCTTTGCAGAAATTCACTTCTCAAAAACAATAATGTAAGCCGGATACTTAAGTGTGCGCCAGAAATAGTACCTTGGTCACCATAATTGATGCATCTCTGCCATGTGCTTTGTGATGTTGAATCATCTCCTTAAAAGGATACTCGCTAATAGCATCACTATTAAGAACAAAAAATGGTTCACCAGATTCATCCAAAAGCTTATTCCTGGCTAGGGCAAGCGGGCCAGCTGTCCCAAGTGGCTCAGTCTCTCTTGAGCAAGTAATTTTAATATCAAGCTTGCTCTCAAATTCTTGTAGGAAGTTGAGCATAACCTACCGAGACAATAAAAGCTTTAGACAAAGTTGATAGCAAACTGACAGGTCAATTAATCTATGATAAATTACAATATGGCACCTCTTGTTGGTAATTAATGGCTAAAACGACCTCCGTAACACCAATGGCTTTCAAGGCTTCAATCTAGAAAAACGTATAATTGCAACATTAAACTGTTAATATCATCAACATATAATATATAATATTGACAGAGAGAAAACAAAAGGAGACAGTCAAAGAAAATTAAAATTATATCAGATACTTGCCAGAACTAAGAAATTGGTAATGAAGTTCCTCTGCTACATAATTGCAAAGTAATAATTTATGCTTTAAGCCTTAAATTATAGAGTATACCAGATGGAGAATGATCGGTTTATTTGCAAAATCAACAAGAGGCTTTGGGACACTTAGCGTCAATGGCCTGAGCCGGGTACTGAATCCTCCCACAAGAATTAGAGCCTTCATGTTGAGATTACACGTTCCATAGATCTCGCAAGTTAAACATGCTTATTCGTTCTTACATAACACTTGATGCAGTGGTAGAAGAAGCAAACTAAATGAAAGACACTATGTTGAAGATTAACATGCTAGAAGGTCATGAATTTATCTAGAATGGAAATAGGAATAACAGCAGTGTTTAATCTGCATAGATATGATTCAAAGAGGAAAAAACGATAACAGTATCATGGCACAGATGATATAATGTGTTTGTAGAGCTTGCATTGCAACTCAATGCTGGTTAACTGTTCAGTGGTATAAGCAATTGATTACAATAAAGACTCATAATATTAAGAAAGTTAAAAAATAAACCATCATTTATATTAAGATGGCCTGAATTAAGTAAAAACAATACTAAAATAAAACATAACAAAACATTATAAATTTCCTAATTCTTGTTCTGGATCGCACGGTCACTAATTTTGGCAAGAATCTTGCCTGGTCCAACTTTCCACTGTTTAAGCTTATATGACATTTTCCTTGGGGATTATGTTTCTTAGACAAGCAGACTTAATCTTCATTACTGCCTTCAAATGATTACAACAATGCTCGTTTACAAAATCCTTAAATTTTACCTGAGTGGCTCAAGATTTTATCACAGCTGAACATGAGTAAACTTAACACACCTTCAAATCTTGTGCCATTTTATCAAGCTTTCAACTAAGAAAATGAAGGAACCAACTCCAAGGGTACTCTGATAATTACAGCCTAAAACCCCTTACTTTAATTCCTCTTACAAGTATAATTAAATGTTGCTTTAGGTTAAACAGCATTCAAGTTAATGTTTTCTGCAAAAAAAGCAGAATTTTACAAAAGATTAAATATACAATTAAGAAACACGCGCCAAGATGGTCATTATTATTAGCAAATGGGAAAGCAGAGAACTCTTATTCCAAATAATTTTCGAAATCTCATAGCATCCAGAATAAAACATCACAAAAATGTTCTTTTCTATCTTTTTTTGAAACACAAGAATTCAAGCTCCTGCCAAAAGTAATAAATTAAGCATTTGCAAGAATTAATATGAAAACAAGCAATAAGCAGCAAGAGAATTAGATCATGCCCGCCGTTATCAAGCAAGCAACCTGACCAAGTTTATAAAATGAGAACTCGAAATACATATATCCTAGATCCACCCAGCACAACCAAACTCAAATAAACACCCCCACGCCGGACTGAACTCTTACAAATTCGCTCTAAACCAACATCGCTTATAAAAATAATCACACGATGAACACAAAACAAATTGAGAGAGAGAGAGAGAAAGAGATGTACTTTACCACTCATCCATCTTTTACCACTTCCTTTTGTCTTTGATTGTGCCGGCGGATGTACTTGTATTCTATGATGTACTTGTATTCCATGAGGCGAATCAACAACGACATCTTCTACCAATTTTCCTAACTCCAAAAGTTTTTGCTTGACGAGGTCAAATTTTTCAGTTGACGAAGATGCCTTTTTAGCCCATTGATTAAATATACACTGCAATTCTCTCCAATTTGAGAACGAAGTCCTGTTACAATTACCATGAAGTTCCACTCCATCACCATCAAAAACATCTGTCGTTGCTATTTCAATTGTCCATCTCTTCATGATATAGATTTCAGGAAAAATATTACCCTCATTCAATCGAAGTACATATAGCAAATGTCTGCATGGAATACCTTCACTTTCCAAAAGTTGACAACTACATGTGCATACATTGTTAGCTCCTCTGTAAGTAACACATGCAACCAACTCTTTATTATTTCAACAACATGTTACATCATAATGTTCAACATTCTCTCCATCTAATATCTTATGAGACGAGCAACAAACCATACTGTATTGTAATTTTTCTTGAAACTTATAAAACACTTTTCGAGTATAAACCTTTGCCATCTTACTTTTTATAATAAATGGGGTGACTAATTTGGGGCTTTTATATGAATTTTCATATGATTCTTTTGCCTCGTCCAATCTCAGCCTTTTAATAGATCTCTCATATCTATGAATAAACTCAATAAGGCTACTTTTTTTGCTCACATACCTTGAGTAAAATACGTTTTGAGATTCACTTCGTTGCGAACTTCTTATACCAGCCAAAAATATACCTTTACTATACACAGGTACCCAAGCATGCCGAATTGCATATATGGATTTCAACCATTCATTTTCCTCCACGCAATTGTCTGTCACTATTTTACTCCATTGTGATTCAAAATCTTCTATGTTTTCAGCACCATAAATTAAACTATGGAACGGCTCATAAAACTCTCTTCTGTGAGCAATTGCACCTAATTTTTCAGTCTCCTTCTTAAGGATATGCCAAATGCATAGGCGATGATATGTTGAAGGAAATATCAATTTAATTGTTTTATCCATTGCAGGATCTTGATCAGTAACAATTGCACCGGGATGCCTTCCATCCATGCATTTCAAAAATGTTTCAAAAAGCCACACAAATGACTCAGCCTTCTCATTACACAAAAATGCACATCCAAATTTAGTTGTTTGCCCGTGATGGTTTACTCCAGTAAATGGTGCAAAAACAAGTGCATATTTATTTGTATTATATATTGTATCGAAAATCAACACATCTGAAAAAAGCTGATAATTTTTTCGTGCAATTCCATCTGCCCAAAAACAATGCTTTAATCTGCCCTCATCATCTACTTCATAGCAATAAAAAAAAGAGTCATTCATCTCTTTCATTTCTTCGAAATGTTCTAACAATAATTGGGCATCAATTTTCTTTGTCGCTTCTTTATTTTTTATCTGCGCATTTCTAATATCTTTCTCTGTACAACCAATATTTTCAGCCCCTCCTGCTTCAATTTCTAGCATAGACATTAGTTGAGAGGTTTTTATATTAGCCTCTTCAAATGTGTCAATCAATCTTCGGTGCACACTTGTAACATGCTTATGGGACCTGAGAAATTGAGTTTTTGATGGTGTAAGGAGTGCATGACTATGTCCTTCTTCGAAATACATGATATTCTATTTGTCATCTTTATCCTTAGTTACCCTAATGCGTACTTGGCAATCTTCTCTAATTATAGGATGAGTTCTCTTTTTTCCTTTCTGAGGGTTTTCTCTTTGTCACTCATCTTCTCTTAAATGCCCTTTTTTAGAACACACAAACAATTGAGAGAATAACTCTTTTGTTCTCTTATGATGATTTGTACTATATTTACAAATGTCAAATCCGGCAATTTTTGAATAACTACTGTATAAGTTGTATGCATCTTCCAAACAATCAAATTGCATTCCAACCTTCGGTTTGCACTCATCTTCTACGATCGGATAGAATGTTGTAATATTTTGACCTACTTCGTCTTCGTCATATGTTTTATCTTGACGAATGTCCATTCTTAAAAAAATACAAAATTTATAAAATCTAAGAATATTTTTGATTAAAATAGTTGTAATAAACATTTTTTAATTAAGTCGAAGTAAATTCAAATGCTTAACTCTAACCTGATTCTCGTATTCAGTTGAATTTGCCCTTTGCTGTCAGATGTAATTCTGGTCACCTCAACTCCAATCACATTGTTGTATTACCTGAAAATATAATTTTTAACACCGATTGAAACATTAGTATAATAAATCCAAACATCAATTATAAATAGACTATGAAAAAAATTGTTTTATTTAATCCGATAATTATAAATTTTACTAATTTTTTTAATTAATACGAGTATAGCTAGAGTGATGACCGAATAAAATTTTTGTATTATTGCGATTTCGGACCGCGGCGTGGGTGGTAGCAG
>JAVDBV010087123.1:0-23828 GCA_032619315.1 Piper longum | reverse complement strand
GAATTCATTTCTATTTAAGTATAATTAATTAAAGTAGTTTTGGTAATTGATAATTTCTAGTAATAATTCCTCGTGGGACGATACTTTCTTATCACTTTTATTACTTGATTCGGCACGTGCACTTGCGTTATAAATTCCACATCAATAGGATCTTTTAATCCATCAAACTTTGGAAAAGTAATTGTGGAACCTTTCAAACACCCCTCATTTGGAGCAACATAAGGGACATTCTCTTGGTAATTCTGTCGAGCAGGTTCCCTTCCCGCTCTGAACAATCCATAATGTTTGTTGTCCCTCTGCGTCGAAGGCTCCCCCTGTTGAAACTTACGTTCGATCCCCTGTAAATGACCTTCCCACTGTCGTCTCCTACCCGACGACAACAATTGATCATGTTGCTGATCATCACGGTGGGTTCCCTGCAATGGATCTTCTTCCTCTACCCCAATTGCAGGAACCTTCGTCTGGGTTGTACCAATGCCTTCTCGATCTGCCCGAATTTCTCGGTTCCCCAATTCCTCAGTTCTTGATTGTAACATCAATTCGACATTTGCAGATAATTGGGATACCGCAACAAGCAATTGCTCTTGAACCCTTCTCATATGAGCAAATTCATCAGAATTAGGTGAAGAAAACATACCTCCCTCGTCTGGCTCTGATACCAATTTGGAATGATCTTCTCCTCCTAGCTCAATGACGATTCCTTTCCCTTTCCCCTGCTTGTTGCTCTGTTTCGAGGGCGCCATGGATCACCACCTGGAATCGATGGAGATGGGCGACGTTCGACGACAAGAATCGAAGCCAAGGGAATTCCTTGGTTCGGTGGTGGAGTTCTTCCTAGAAAGTAGGAATGGCAACCAACTTGGGCAATAACCGTAATTCAATTTCATAGCCAATCAATTACATTTCAGCAGCCCTTTATACCTTCCCACTCTTTCCCTCATTCAAGACCAGTCTAATTACACTTTTACCCCTCCCCTCACACTCTTCTAACTAAATTCATACCACTCCTCCTCAGATTTAGCAAGCTCCATAGTTCTTTAAACTAAATCCAGCAAGGAATTGTCTTCATAATGCCTCCAAGCCTATCCGAACCCGAAAACTCCAAATAAATGAAGCACAGAAAATATCAACATTGTCTAACTTGTAAAAATAATCACCTGTTCAAGGAGGTATGGTTGGATGCTCATATCATTACGTGTACGTCGGCATACTATCTCTAAAACTAATATGCCAAAGCTGTATATGTCAACCTTCTCCGATAAATGACCACGAAGCATGTACACAGGAGATGTGTATCCACTATATAAAATGTGACAGCAATTAAAATAATTCTGGATTATATGTTTTGTGGGTAGTGAGAATTTAGCTAAAGGTTTTGGTGTACTCAGTGTTCCAGCTAGTCTACTTCTTCCATGGCTTTGGTCTTCTGGAAACAACTTTGCAAGTCCAAAATCTCCGATCTTGGCTTGGAGTTGATCATCGAGAAGTATGTTTCCAGATTTTATGTCTCTGTCGATGATAGGAACACAGAAATCCTCGTGCAGGTAAGTAAGCCCCCGAGCAATGCCAACAATTATATTAAATCTCTGTCTCCAATTCAGAGTTTAACTGCTCGTGTCACCTGCATGTATTTTTGTTAAATTTATGGGAAGAGCTGGTCTCAAAATATTTCCCACAAGTCATCTATTTTTGTTAAATTTATGGGAAGAGCTGGTCTCAAAATATTTCCCACAAGTCATCTATTACTAAATAACTATACATACAATATTTAAACAACAACTAAATAGCAGGGTTGTGAATTGTAAGATACAACCCTATTTTGGGAAAAAATCAAAGTGTTTTTTAGAAAACGTGTTTTGTGTTATAGGTGGAGAGAATAGAAGCAAAGACACACCCTTTTCTTCTTTTTGTTTGGAGAAAAAAGGGCAATGAGGGGAGAAGGGGAAAATTATGTTGATTGAAAAACGGTGAAAATCTTGTTGAGATTTACTTACGATCGTCAATGGTAATTTTGCCAAGCTCTTAATTGGTGACATCTTTCCTTTATTCTTTTCATTTGTGATTAATACTAATTGTGTAGAACGTGAAATAAATTGGTATTAAGGGAGCTTGTTCTCCCATTGATATTTTTTTATTAAATTGTGATATAATGAATTTGATCATGTCCCCTGCCCCATGGTTTTCCCCCGGACTTTGGGTTTTCCATATAAAATTTGGTGTTGCTTCAGTTTATCTCATGACATGTCAGTTAGCCTGAATTGAAGTTTTCTGAAACTTCAGTATAACAAGTAGACCTAGCATGTGGTGAGGGAGAGATGATTCAGATGGTAGCCAGCTCGAATTGAAGTCTCATAGGATTTCAATATAACATGTGGACCTAGCATGTGGTGAGAGTGAGATATTCACATGGTATGATATGTGAGAGGGAGAATTGTTTGGTTTATCCCACATCATATTTGGAGGCAACTAGTGACTTGTACATAAGTTAATAAGAAAGCTTTACTCTTTTTTGGGGGGCTTATAGGGACCAATACTAGTATTGGAGTCTGATTAGTTTTGGTGTTACCTCGGTTTACCTCATAATATGTTAGCCAGCCCGAATTATAGTCTCTTGGAACTTCACTATAACATGTGGACCTATAATGTGATAAGAGGGAGATGATAATCTCCTGAAACTTTAGTATAACATGTGAACTTAGCTTTTGGTGAGGGGGAAATGATTCGGATGGTATGATGTGTGAATGGGATAATTGTTGGGTACTTCACTATAATATGTGAACCTAGCATTTGGTGAGGGGGAGATGATTCAGATTATATGGTGTGTGAGGGGGAGAGTTGTTGGATTTATCCCATGTCAGATTTTGAGGCGACTGGTTACTTATGTATAGGCTATTGAGAAATTTTTATTCTTTGAGCTAGTTTTTGGATTAAGTGAAGCCTATAAAACTTGTTTTAAGTCCCTTTTGGGGGCCCATAGGGCCCCACAATGGTATCAGAGCCTGATGGTTTTGGTGTTACCTCGGTTTACCTCATGGTATGTCAAGCAGCCTATATTAGAGTCTCATAGAACTTCACTATAATATGTGAACCTAGTATGTGGTGAGTGAGAGATGATTCAGAATTGGAGTCTCCTAGAACTTTACTATAACATGTGGACTTAGCATGTGGTTAGGGGGAGATGATTCAAAATATATGATGTTTGGGGAGGAGAATTATTGGTTTTATCCCACATCAAAATATTGGGCCATTTGAGTTAGCTTTTAGATTAAGAGAGGCTCATGAAATCTATTTTAAGTCCTTTTAGGGCTTATAGGGCCCAACATTGTTGAGGCTGCCCTTCCCCATGTACTCATACACCAATAATAGAACTGATTCTATTTTGCAGTAACCAAGTAGGCTAACAAGATTTCTATGTCAAGTGTTGCTCAATAGAACTATTTCACTCTCAAAATCCTCCCTAGTTTCTGCAAGTAGGCTAACAAGATTTCTATGTCGAGTGTTGCTCAAAAGAACTATTTCACTCTCAAAACCCTCCTTAGTTTCTGCAGCTTCTTGTTGGGTACCTCTGGGCTCCAAACCAAGTTCTGGGCCACTAAAAGAAGACTTGTAATAGGTTTTATGAGCTTCTCTTAATCTAAAAGTTAACTTAAGGAATAAGGTTTTCCCATTAGCCTATATATAAGACATCAATGCCTTCTACGACTGATGTGAGATAAACCCAACAACTCCCCTTCACACATCGGGCATCTCCGAAACAATCATTGTCTCACTTTTCATTAGACAGCACCCAAACTTTGGCGACCCCAAAACAATCATTGTCTTGGCAATCTCACTTTTCATCAGACGGTACCCAAACTCCGGCGACCCCAAAACAATCTCCACTTTTTTATCCGATGACACCCACCTGGCAAACTCCCCTTAAACCATTAGGTTGAACCCATGAAGGAAACTCTGACAATCGGTGTAGGCAAACACATCTCTCAAGATTATAATCTCGTTCTAATACCACTTGTTGGGTACCTTTGGGCTCCAAACCAAGCTCTAGGCCCCTAAAAGAAAACTTGCAATAGGTGTTATAAGCCTCTCTTAATCCAAAAGTTAATTTAAGGAATAAGGTTTTCCCATTAGCCTATATATAAGACACCAACACCTTCTCCTATTGTAAGCTTTTTAACGGCAACAACTCGTCCGCTCTGGATTATGCCCTTTTGGTTGTACAATGATGGACACATGTAATTAGATGGACACATTTTTGGTCTAACAAGCAAAAAGTAAAGCTACGGGAAAATATAGACTCAATAACCTTTTGCAAGCCTCTTTTTACTCTGAAAGTTACAATAAGTATCGTTTTTCCAAAACTTATATACAAGTTATTAGCCACCCTATAATTAGAACATGATTAATTTAATAATTCTACTATTTACTCATGAGACTACCGAAATTATTTTTTTCAACATATGTTCGGTCTACTTGCTATAGTGAGGTTTTAAGAGATTTTAATTTGGGCTAGTTGTATTACGGCGAGGCTAGCTTAGGTTCTGATACTTTCATATGCCTCTCTTTGTCTCTAAAAATTAGTTCGAAAAATAAAGTTCTCACACCATAGATACAAGTTATTAGCCACTCAAGAATTGATGTGACAAAAACCCAATATTGCTAAAGGAATAAAACTCATTGTTGCAAGTAGATTTTGGTAGATAACATAAAAGTCATGTTGCCCCGATAATAATTTTGTAGTATTTAACAAAATTTTTAAAAATGTTCATAACTTTTCCGAAAAATGGAAGGAAAAAGAAGAAATAAAAGCCCCCTCTAGGCTATGATGTGTCCATAAATCGTAATATCAATGGTTTCATGCATTTAGTTAGGATGGGAACAGAAAGGATCCCATCTTTCATCAACAATGAATTAAATACTAGCCATGATCTGATTTTTTTTTTTAAGGCATGTGCCATGATAGTTAATTTGGTGTCAATTTAATGATTTGACTTCTAGGAAACTAACATCAACTGATTTGATTTGTTTCCGCTCTTATCGAACACAATTAGTCAATGTTAATTTGACTTTTAATAACAAACTAAAGACACAAGTAAGTTAAATCTAGTTGACCATTAGCCAGACCTTTTTTTTTTTTTTTGAAAAGAAATCTCATCGGAGGGGAAGGTACGTGGGTATATATCTACTCTTATTAGTAAAAAAAAGAATTAGAAAACCTTTGATTAAAATTAGTAGATTAAAAAAATCAAAATAAAATAAAATGAAAAATAAATTAACTTATTATTATCTATTTCTTGTACAGTTAGTCAATCAAAATCGATTTCTAAGATGTCAAATTAGTATACATTGTCTCTTTATTTATTAATAATGTATTGATAGAACTAAATTAAATTTATGTCTATAAACTGTGCATAAGACAATCTTGCCTAGTATATAAGTAGCAACATGAAATTTTTGAAATAGAGGTGGGTTTCCATGCATTTTGAGCTCACAAATACAAAATCAGTTAGTTAAGATTGTGAGAAAGATAAAAAATGTGAGAAGAATGGACTTTAAAATGTATGTTTCAAATTTTTTTTAGTTATTTGATTGTGAGAAGACGTGAAGAAAATAAATTCTGTTTTTGATCACGGTGAAAAACGTTTACAATCATTTTTGTACAAAATATGCAAGAAAATAAGAAAAAGTGAGAGTGATGCTATATATGCAAATTTTCATTTCTTTCTAATCAATCACACAGAGAAAAAATGATAAGAAAACTAATTTTTATATTTTATCTTTTTAATCAAACACATGAGAAAGAGAAGAAATTGGTAGGAAAATTAGTTTTCTTTTTATTTTTCTCTTTTATATCCATTATCTTTTATTTTCTCGCTATCCAAATTAGCAAGGGAGCTAGAAGTTGTACATTATCCCCATCAAGATTTTCTTATATGTTGTTTTTAGCTTATGAAAGCTAATCCAAATTATAATAGAATATGAGCATCTCTACAACTCAAGCTAATATACATCTAATAAAAGACAAGGGAAAATATAGTTGACCATTGGCTTTTTTATTTTTTGGAAAGAAATCGCCTCGAAGGGGGAGGTAATGGGTGAGTGAGAGAAATTATTATCTACTCTTATTAGGAAAAAAAGAAGTAAAGTACCTTTGATTAAAATTAGTAGATTCAAAAAATCAAAATAAAATAAAATTATTATTATCTATTTCTCGATCAGTTAGTCAATGGAAATCAATTTCTAAGATGTCAAATTGGTATCTTGCCTAGTATATAAGTAGCAACATGAAACTTCTGAAATAGAGGTGGTCTTCTATGTATTTTGAGCTCACAAATATAAAATTTTAAATTAGTTAGTTAAGATTGTGAGAAAGAAAAAAAAATGTGAGAAAAATGGACTTTAAAATCTATTTTTTAATATTTTTTGGTTATTTGATTTGTGAAAAGATTTGAAGAAAAGAAATTCTGTTTTTGATCAGAGGAGGATGTCAACTTGGACTCATTGAAGAAGGGTTGATCAGAGTACAGGAGAAAGCACACCCTCAGCACAGACCTGCCGCCGGCGTTCAGCAAGCACAAACCGTTTGCATTTTTGGAAGCCGATTGCAGACATCTTCTACAGTCAATGGGTTCTATGATCCCACCCGTCACCGAGTACTCCGCCACCGCATACTCTTGCACGAACCCATTCTCACCACCAATCTTGGTCAATCATCGCGTCCACAATCGACCTGAACGCCGCTGCCTCGTGCGCCCGTCAATCATCGCGTCAAGTTTTTAGTGGCCCACTTATAGCTTTGTCTTCGGCTTTGGTACCCCAAACTGTATCCGTCGATGGTATGAACTAGTGTAACCGCCGTGTAATCTCCACCATTTGAATTGGATGGGCTGGCGGGTGAATAGGAAATGGGCTGAAGCGAAGGATATAAAAACAGAGCGTCGTCATCATTGTAAGGGTATCTTTGATGAAATTGAATTCTTGTTTGTTGTTTGTTGTTATCCGTTTCGACTTTCTAGGAGGAACACCATGCAATCTGATTCTATCCCCAATTCGATCCTTGCTCCACCTTTCTGAATTGCAAGTCGTCATCAAAATGGCTCCAGCGAAGCAGAGCAAAGGGAAGGAACTGGTTGTCGAGTTGGGGGGAAGAAAACCATATCAGTAAGACGATGCACGATTTAGAGCTTGGATATCATGCGGCGATGAGGGGGACACCAGCGTCGAATCAGACAAGGCAGTCGGCGAGGGAAAGGTAGTCTCGACATTGGACGAGGATGCGGATGGGCTGGTAGGAGGTGGGGGCGTATATGGAAGCGTTGAGGGAGGAGGAGAGGCCGGAGCGGAGGATGGGGAAGATGTCGTTGAGGGTAGCTTAGTAGGAGGGCGGGTTGATGGCTGCGGCCTGGCCTCAGGTCCTGGTCACAAGGTTGGTCTGAGGGTCGGGCATGGCAATGAATATTGGCAGAAGGTTGATGATCAAGTACTGTAACATGATAAGGCTATTAAGCTTCCCATGCAGGCTTTGCACTGTTTGAATAGCACCATGCCAGTTGTTTTATAGACTTGTAACACCGCATAAGGTAAAGCTATCTGGTTGTTTGAGGATGATTGGCAAGAGTTTGGAGAAGAGTCAGACTACTAGGTGTACAGTATAGCAAATTCAGCAGATGCTGTCCATTTATAAGTCGGATATATAAACGAGGTATCATACCATTTAAAATTTTGACATTTATAATTTTAAAGATCCTAAATCAGATACTTTTTAAGTATCAGGCAGGTAGAAGAAGAAGACAATGTTTTTTTTCATATTAATGCAAAGAGCATTCATGGATAAAAATATAGAATTATAATTTTACATTTTTATTGGTACAAGTGATGTAATTGATGCACGGCAAATTAGTGGCAGAACCATCAAATTAGATTTTGGTAGGGTTAATGTCTGTACACTTCTACTAAATAGGTGTCCTCTTGGTGAAAATATAGGTGTTTTCTCGTAACAAATAAATTTTATTTATTTATTTTAGGTCAAGAACTTCACACGCGTACCCCAAATTGATTCATAATTGAAGTCACTCTACTCTTGTTGCCATTTTGTATCTCTTGAAGACTTAAGTGTTCCCACAATACACATATTACAAATACGTCTAATGAGTAAAGTGATGTAATATTGTCGACCACTTGTCCACTACCACATGAGGAAAATACTTTAACATTTGAATTGAACTTAAATAAAAATAGTTTAAATATATATGCCCTTGCAAGCTTGAAATTTTTGGTTCTTTTTGTTACATATTAGTGTCACTTGTGTCATAATTGATCCTAGCTCAAGATAATATTATTAGCTCATAAATACTTACACTTACGTAACGTATTTTTTATGACTATTATAAAAAGAAAAAAAAACTCTAGGGCTTTAATGTAAAAATCTCTCCTACTTTAATGCAAAATAAATGTATTAATTAGAATAAATAAATCAATTCTAAGAATGACTTCGGACACTGAATAATATTTTAAATCTTTATCTGATTTGAATAACAAATATAATATATCTTTAGAATAGTTGATAACTTTGTAAAAGAGTTATTATTCTTTGCATTTCATATTGATTTTTATCATGTTTTGAGTCGTTTATACTTCAATATTATTAGTTTAAGAGTCTATTAGATATTATTCATAATGTGAGAAATCATTGTGAGTTTGGTGTAAAAGTGCTAATTAATGTTATTCTAACAGGGTATAAGAGTTTAGAAACGATCCGGAATGAATTTGGGGCCAAATCGGGCCGAAAAGGGTGACCTCAAAATTGTACCTAAGACCAGAACACTCGTGCTTTGGGATTTTGAGCGCTTAGAGTGCTGGCATTTCGGTAAAGGAATTCTTGTAGCCAAGAGTTGAGCGCCTAAGCGCCAGGATTTTGAGCGCTGGCGACAAGAAAACTGATTTTTCTGATATTTCTGAAGATGTTAGTGGATCCCATTTGGAATCTTTAAGTGGATCCTTTATAAACTTGATTAGGGTTTTAGGAGAACAACTCTGCATGGCGAAGTGACGACACGAAAGACGAGAAAGAACAAAAAAGAAGTTGGACCATAAGAAGAATTAGCTTTCTCGAAAAGATTTTTTCTTATTTTGATTTAGTTTTTTTTGTGATTAAATTATGTCTTTCATATCAAATATGAATTTTTTGAGTTTAATCGAATATTCTATTGAGTAAATTATTTTCTACGATTTTCAATGAAACCGACTGCATAGATTATAATTTTTATGTATGTGATTGTGTTTTTGAATTATTATTTTATTCTGTTCATAATGCTAGTATTAGATTGATCACCTATTATTAGATCTAGAAATTTGATCTTATCTATAGATAGAAAGATTACATTTGTCATTGAATAAAATAACTTTTCTTTATCTGTTTTGGGTGATTCACATATGAGATAGAGATATTCTCGTATGTTTTGGGTAACTGTTAAGGGTAGAATTTAAAGTATTAATTTACATACGTAATTTCATAGAGATAGGTGCGAGCGATAAGTTTATGGTGAATCTAAAAGATACCATAGATAATTAATTCTCGTGATTAATAATTTAAATGCGCAATTCATAGGTAGAAGTTATAATTTTAATCATATAGAGCACTAGGTGAAATTGAAAATCATAGATTTGTCGTCTTGAAGTTAATATCTTCTTTAAATATTACACAATAGATTAATTTAGTCGTAATTCATAATTAAATCACTATTTAAATGTGTTTTCATTTAAGCATAATTAATTAAATTAGTTTTAGTAATTGAGAATTTCTATGAGACGATAATTTCTTATTACTTTTATTACTTAATTTGGCACGTGCACTTACGTTATAATTTTCACATCAATAATTGACTCGGAACTAATCTAAATATTTTTGAACGTTCTTTATATCCAAATAATTTCGTGTATTATTAGAAACAAGTTCCGATCAGATCTAAATGAATCCGATTTATCATTGTCGGTAAAAAAAATTTATTTTTTATTTATTTATTTTTAAAATTTCCAAGGGACCCACTTTCCATCTCAGGTGGAAGTGATCGAAAACAAGTGGAAACGGAAAACGGTGTCCTATTCACAATCCCAGTTTTTGAAAGTCCACACCCCCACGCCGTTGCCGGCAAACCCGACCCTTCCATTCCCCAAATCTCGTCGGGGTTAATTTGTGTTTCATGTTCTCTATTGTTAACATTAACCAAGGTGGAATACGGGGGGAAATAATAAACGACAAATGTAAGTCTTTCAATGCAGAATTAGTTGGAAGGGATAACAAGAAAGCTTACACCTTATTGCCCATGTTTGTGTGATGCCTTTCTTCCCCAAGCTCCACCACCACTTCCTTGCCTTTGCTTGGCCTGAAATGCTGCTTTGCTGGAGCCATCCTTGGTAACGAAATTCTTGTAGAAGGGCTTCGATCAAGTGCTACAAGGGGCGGAGAAGGAGTTGCAAAGGCTGCAACCAGGTGGAGGAATCAGATGACGATCTGATTCCTTGGGTTTCAAGGAAACCAGGGAGGACGGAGCAATTCTCCCAGATGGGGTTTTGATTTTAACAACAACAACATGAAAACAGAATTCAGTTACATCCCTTTTATAGACCCCCTAATTAGTGAAATGACACAAACGCCCCTACACCACTAACCCTACTAACAATATACATACCAGTTTGTCATATTCTAAGCCTAATCAGAACATGCTTGGATAGGTAAAGCAGTGAATTTAACATTATCTGGTTAGCGTACATATACTGGCTAGGAAATAGGCCAAATGACATTCACTTCAGTAGTTCCTCAAAATGAATGCACATACATCCAATGATTTTCGTGTTTTAAAGCCGAAAAAGAGATCATCTTTTAAAAAGTGATTCAACTTCAAAATTGCTAGCTCTTCTTTGTCCCGGCTATATATCCATGTTCATCGGCCAGAGAAGAAAGACACACTCATTTTTGCGTTACTAATTGTACCAGGTACATCAATTGGCGAGTTCTCATTCCCAGTTCTAATGAAAGTAGGCCGTCGAAGTTGGAATCTGACATACGTTTCGCTCAATATCTTTGCCACCACTTCAGACATGGTTGGTCTTGAATGAGAGTGTTGAATGCACATCAGTCCTGCTTGTATCACTATCTTCACCTCCTCTTCTTCGGATTCATCAAGCTCCATATTTTCGTCAACCAAATCCAGTAAAGAGTCATCTTCATACACCCTCCAAGCCTATCAAATAGAGAGTAATTGTAAACAATTATAACACAAAAACTAAAGTACGTACCAGCTTGTAGATAAATTTGTTAATAATCACCTGTTCAAGAAGAAATGGCTCAATGCTCAGATCATCACACCTTCGACGGCTGACAATCTCTAGAACTATTATTCCAAAACTGTATACGTCAGCCTTCTCAGATAAATGGCCCTGAAGCATGTACTCTGGAGCTGTATAGCCACTATATATAACACAACATCAGTAATAGTTCAACAAATATTTTATTTGAATAGTTACCATTATAATATGAAGGCTTGGAAGTTCTCACATTGTTCCAGCTAATCTACTTCGGATATGGCTTTGCTCCTCAGGAAACAACCTTGCAAGTCCAAAGTCTCCGATCTTGGCTTGGAGTTAATCATCGAGAAGGATGTTTCCACATTTTATGTCTCTGTGAATGATAGGAACGAAGAAATCCTCGTGCAAGTAAGTTAGCCCACGAGCTATGCCAACAATTATATCAAACCTCTGTCTCCAACTCAGAGATTCACTACTGCTCATGTCACCTGCATGTTTGTTTATATGAAGAAGACAAGCAATAATACATCAAGACATCTATACGTACAAAACATTGTCTAACAGCTATATGAAGAAGACAAGCAATTATACATCAAGACATCTATACGTACAAAACATTGTTTAACAGCTATATGGTGGGTTGTGGATTATTAGTATGTATACCAAGCAAGATTTTGTCGAGGCTTCCCTTCTCCATGTATTCGTATACCAACAAGAGATCGGAGCCTTTTTTGCAGTAGCCAAGTAGATTGACAACATTTCTATGTCTAGTATTGCTCAACAGGACTATTTCTCGTTCAAAGCCCACCGTTGTTTCTGTAGCCACTCCTAATATCAGCTTTTTGACGGCCACAACTCGCCCGTTTTTCAGCAAGCCCTACTAATAGCAAATGCTCAAATAATTAGATGGAAAACTAGAATATGATTTTTTTCTACGTAGATTACACTTTTTCGAATAAATTAACTATGAAAATATTCTTACTTTGTAATTTAATTGGTTTAACTGTTTAAGCAGTTCTTATAAAAGCTCAAAGTCGTTTGAAAAGACTCTACCAAAAAATATTATTTTTGCCCAGCGGTTATGTTAGACTATATTGCCCTGGGAAAATATTGTCCACATTATAAAAATTATAAAAAATTTATATATGTATCATGGTAAAAGTGGTATTTTTTCAGTGACAGGAACATTATTTTTATTTCAACGTTTCTCAAATGCAAACAAACTTTTCCCCAGATTTTCATGCAGTCGACAACGATATAAAGATCAAAAGGTTCTCTGATAAAAATAATCACGAAGCAAATATTTTGCTAGGCAGTTTTATTTTTTTAGCTTTATAACATACCTTATAGACAATAGCAAATCCTCCATTTCCTAAAATATTTACATCGCTAAAATTTTCCGTGGCTTCTTTGAGTTCACTGTACTGGAAGCTAACCGGTTGCCGCAACCCAGAAACACCCAAGTCCATTAACCAGGCAGTGTCTGCGAAATTACCGGGGCCCAAAACACAAAAGCCATTAATGAAAATTTCTTAAGTACGCGGGGAAATTGAAAATTTTAATCAATATAGAATTAGTCACTTGAACCGCAAATACCTATCATAGCCCGCCGACTATCTGGACGTTGCCAAATGCATATGAATATTGTGATAAAAAGAGCCAAGCAGAATGCAACAACTGCGACACTGATTATGATTCCCACACTGAGTTTATTACGTTTGTTCTCATCTACATTTTACACCATGAAACTGTCATAGATTGGACAACGAGCCTTACCATTTGGACTTCAGTGTGTGACCTAAAATGAATTCCTTTACCTTATTATTTAGACCAGCTCTCTGTGGAAAGATGCAGATATATCATTACGATAATAATGTGTTAGGATGCCATTGGTTTTTTAGTATTTAATCAAATCATTATTAGGATATCAGTATATTTGTCAAATGGGCATGATTTATTAATGACGTAGGTTACTTAGATATATGGTCAATGTAACTCACTTAGACTTACATTGGTTAAGTGATTTACACTATATCCATGCTATGCTTAAGTCCACTTAACCCGACTAACAGACGCTAACAATCGTACATTATACTGGCTAATACATTGACTTTTATATTTGCAAAGTTTCTAAGAAATTATGGACTTCACTTGAAAGCTGTAAAGACTAATCAAGTTCTTTTTTACTTGTACACGGGGACAAATTATGAGGTGCAAATACTATATATTTTGTTTGCTACCGGTGGAATTCGAACTCACTTTAGTTCTGATATTATATTAAATTACCACTTCACCTAAAAGCTTAATGAGGCGGTGTAAGAAAGGGCATTCTTTAATATTTAAAAATATGTGTTTATCAACTCTAATTTCCTTCTTTATCATATTTTTAATTTAGTTAATTAAATGTTCTAAAAATAATAATATTATTAAGATTTAGAAAAATTCTAAAGATGAGATTAATTTTATATCTTCATCATATTTCTAACTTAATTGATTAAAAAATTATGAAAATAATAATATTAAATATGAATTTATCAACTCTTATTTTTCATATTTCTAATTTAATAAATTAAAAACTTCCAAAAATAATAATTATAAAATTTGGAAAATTCAAATAGGTTAGATTATATTTTGTAGAGATTTGAAAAAATCTTAATGAAATTCGAAATTATTTTTTAAAGACTTTATTATTATCTTAACAAATTATATTGAGTGATTTGCTAATCTCTCATTAAAAATTGATCATGATACTGATTAAAAATCGCTCTCTTATTACATAATGTAAAAGATAGATTATTACCATGTGTTGGTGTAAGAACCACCTTGGAATCGTTGAAGAAGGATCTATCAGAGTATCGGAGAAAACACTCCAACATCCCAGACCTAGCCCCAGATGCCGGCAAACACCCCTTTATATTCTGGTAGGCTGATTGGAGGCATTTCCCCCGCAATCAACAGGTTCAACGCTATCGTCTATCAAACACTGCCCTACTGCATATACCACGGACCCGTTGCCTCCCTTAGGTCTAGCCGCCCCAAAAAAATGTTTTTTTCGTGGGCACTTCCTTCACCAGACTCTCCACCGCCGTCGCCACCACCAAGCTAAACTCCGGCGCCTCCTCTTTTCCCACAGTTCGAACCTCGCATGAGCTGGTGAGCGGCCAGGCGCTGTTGGCCACCCAGTCATAGCTTTTGCTGCTGCTCCTAAACCCGAGAGTGCACCCGTCGTAGACGACGCATCCGGTTGAGCTGGGGGAGCACCTTCCTATGATGGAGGTGGCAGCGTCGAAGCACTCGAGGCACTCGTCGGAGGTGAGGTACTCCCGGCATTGGAAGTAGACGTGGAGTGGTTGATCGGGTTGCGACTGGGCCGAGGCGTGGAGGGTGGACGAGAGACCGGATCGGAGGGTGGGGAAGGTGGCGTTGAGGCTGGCGTAGTAGGAGGGTGGGCGGATGGCCAAGGCCCGGCCGCAGATCCTTGCCAAAAGGTTGGTTTGAGGGTCGGCCATGGCCATGGCCATGAATACTGTTAGAAGGATGATCAAGTGTATCATAAGGCCACCCATGCACGCCTTGAACTTCATTGGTCTGATCATGTGATCAATTGTTGTGGTGTAATTGGAATCGGTAAACCCAGCTCAAATATATATATGGGGGCATGTTTGTTAAGTAGAGCGTGGACTTCGTTGGTCCGTGATCAAATAAATCTTGGTGACAATGGCGCTGGTAAAATATTTGATCATTGCCTTATTAACAAAATTAATAGAGAAGTCATGTGCAGTGCTCCATTTTTTTTTTGTAAAATCAATTGAAAGTACTAGAGACGACCCAGCTACTCTATTTGCCAAATTGGTCATAATCTTGACGGCGGAACGATACATTCATTGTCTACAAAACAAATTCCTTGATTAGTTGTAAACTGGAACTTATATTAATTAAATCTCTTAGTTCTTACCTGAATGAGATCATTGTCTTCATTTATTTAAATTTTGCATTGACTATATACCTCCCGGTTTCGCGGTGGATTCAGTCTATTGAGCTATATTTTGACATTAACCCTTCAACTTCAACGTCAATACTAACTAAGCTTGTAATTTGTTCTTTGAAAAATTAGTACCAGATACAGACCTCCAAAAAATATTTTAAGTCAAGGTACTGTTAACATTTGTAGATCAGTTGCTGTATTATATATCTAATACTAAATTTTTTTAACGTTTCAAACAAATACAATGAACATGTTCTAGGATCCGGAGAAAATTTTCACTACAAAATTTGTATGTCCAAGCAATCTCCATCATCAGCGAGGAGAGAAATGAGACCTAGTCATGTTAACATTAGTACCATCACCAGAAGCTGCAGGTTGGGGGTGTTCATTGACTGTTCTAAGAATATGAGACATAGGAGTAATGAAAGTTGGCTGGAGGAGATCAAATTCAACGCCAGTTTTGCTCATTAGCCTCGCCACAACTTCTGACATGGTTGGCCTCAAATGAGAAGATTGTGTGCACATCAGACCCACCTGTATCACCGTCTTCATCTCCTCCTTGGAATGATCTTCTCCTCCTAGCTCAATGACGATTCCTTTCCCTTTCCCCTGCTTGTTGCTCTGTTTCGAGGGCGCCATGGATCACCACTTGGAATCGATGGAGATGGGCGACGTTCGACGACACGAATCGAAGCCAAGGGAATTCCTTGGTTCGGTGGTGGAGTTCTTCCTAGAAAGTAGGAATGGAAACCAACTTGGGCAATAACCGTAATTCAATTTCATACCAATCAATTACATTTCAGCAGCCCTTTATACCTTCCCGCTCTTTCCCTCATTCAAGACCAGTCTAATTACACTTTTACCCCTCCCCTCACACTCGTCTAACTAAATTCATACCAGAAGACCTGGGTGACCGTAAGAAGGAAGCAAGGCCAATAAAATCTATAAACAAATGGAAAAAGACATACACCGTGAGATTTGAATCTAAGCGGATGCTGATGCATTCCTATATATATAGACATGGAGCAAGAAAATATAGACAAGAAAACAACAATATTTATCATAAGTAACGAAAGGATGAGAGCAATGGTGTTATGGTGTTTGCTATCTCTCTTGTGGTTGCTTCCCATACTCTGTGGATCGAATCCATTTCCTTCCATTGAATCATTTCTCGAGTGCCTCTCAAGGACCAGTCCCTCCCCCATCACAATTTACACATAGAACACCATTATTTACGTTATTTTCCGTTGGGTTTTATCGCGCATCAAGTTTAAAGGTGACTGATATATAAGCTGATGAGAAAGACTTATTCTTTGAATTAGCTTTTGGATTAAAAGAGGCCATTAAACCTGTTTTAAGTCCTTTTGGGGGGCTCATAGAGCCTAATAATTTGGGTTTTGGTGTTGCTTTGGTTTGCAGCCAGCCAACACTATAGCCTTTGCAGAAAGCCACTATACCTTGAGAATTCGAGTCTTCGAAAATGGGTTTTATCTCAGATTATATTTAGAAGTAACTAGTGATTTGTATGTAAATTAAAAAGAAAATATTATATATTAAATTAATTTTTGAATTAAAAGAACCCGTGGAATTTTTTTTAAAATTCATTTGTAGGCCCATAAGGCCCAACCTTGCTTTTCACGTAAAATTGCTTTGGTTTTGTCCATTTTAAAAAGAGGCTAGATTCCTAAACCCAAGAGCCCATCATCACGAACACCACTTCTAATCATCCTCCCTTCCAAAGAAGATCATGTCCAAGCTAATCTGCTGTAGGAGAAATAGCCTTCAACTTTTAGTAAGGAGTGGGGGGCATGACTAAAGGTCTCTCCTAAGTATCTGATTCCCCGTTCGTGATGCTTGATCTTGCCAACTTTACTCCAATCAGTGTAAGTATGGTAGACAACACTGAACGGGTTCAAACTGGTGCTGACATTGGGGAGGTCTATGTTAGCATTGCCCAACAAAGTGCCACGAGGAGCTTCCCTGCAGGGTGGTGTCCAACAGTGGGTGTTGGGGGCCAATTTTCTGGTGGTGGAATCGGTGTATTGATGAGGAAATATGGGTTTTCTGCAGATAACATATTGGATGCTCGCATGGTTGATTCTAATGGAAGGGTTCTTGATAGAACCAAGAATGAAGATTTATTTTGGGCAAGTAGAGGTGTGGTGCTTTCATATCAGATTAGGTTAGTTTTTGTCACACCTAATGTGACCATCTTTAGCATAAACAAGACCCTAGAACAAGGTGCTAGTGAGCTTGTAAGCAAATGGCAGCAAGTTGCGGCTGGGTTTGATAGAATCTCTACATCGGACATATCTTGCAAGGAGTCGGATCAGGTGCACACAGAACTGTGCAAGCTCTGTTTGATGCCACATTCCAAGGAATAACCATGGAGCTTCTTCCACTTATAGCAGAGGCTTTCCCAAAACGGGGTGTGGAGAGGCAAGATTGCAGGGAGGTGACTTATAATGAGCCAATTGATTTCTATGCAGAATTTATAGTTTTCGGGATAACACCTTTCAAAGGTAAATCTGATTTTGTAAGGCACTCCTTCCCTCATAGTGCATATCAAGGATTGTGGATCTTACTGAAGGAAAATGTGATTGGGTTTATGATCATGGAGCCTTTTCGGGGTAAGTAGAGTGAGATACCAGAGTCAGAGACGCCATTCCCTCATAGAAGAGGTAACCTGCACATCATACAATAGTTGGTGATCATACAACAAGAAAGTGATGTCGATTGGATTAACAGGTTGTATAGCTATATGACCTCTTATGTATCAGAGTCCCCAAGGACTGCTTATCTCAAATTCAGAGATCTTGACTTGGGAAGGACATATAAGAATACAAGTTTTTTGGAAGCTAAATCATCACGGGGATCAAAGTATTTCAAAGACTATTTCAGAAGATTGGCTTTGGCTAAATCTGAGACGGACGGGAGCAACTTCTTTAGGAATATGAGCAATCATCCCTCCCTTGTTTTAGATCCTATGTATTATAATATTTCAAATATATATATATATATATATATATATATATGTATGTATGTACATCTATACGTATATATTATATATTTAATCAAATAATTGTTTCAAATAGGGATAATATAAATGCAAGATAACTCCACGTGTGAGGAATTCAAAACGTAGAGTTGTTAAGATCCCGTAATAATGAAATAGTCCTCTCACTAATCCAGAGCTCATTGTGACCGATACGTACACCTGTTTATGGTACGTGCAAGTTGGTTTCACCATCTCTTATCTCGCTGAAAATTCTATACATATCCTAGAAAGAGATTTAATATTGCAGGCCCGAAGGCAACTTGCAGTAGATTTTATTTTCGAAATTATACTCGAGGGATTTCATCCTCGATGGTTATTAATCCGAAAAATTTTTGTTAAAATGACTCGTGTTAAGTAGGGTTCAATAAATCGGCCACTTAGCACATCTTACAACCTACAATCCAAAACAACAATAGAAGAGATCGACAAATAAGAATACGCATCCTAAATAGACCTCATAGAAGTTCCAAGCGGATCTTGTGCCTATGTGGTAAGTTCCTGCTCCAAACTTACACAAACAGAATTAAATATTAACGCTCAAGATTGTCAAGATTAGTATTACAAATCGGTACGGGATGGCAGTTCACACACTATCGAAGAGTAGATGAGACACTTGTCAAACATCACTATGAGTCCCTATAGAGTCAAAGGGAGATGGGTCATTTAAACTCCGTCTGTTTAGAAGTGTGCGACTAGTGTGTTATCAAGAAACTGTTCCACAAACTGATCACCTGTGGTGTAATAAATCATGGTTATCTTAAAGACAAGTTCATATACCTACCAATTTTATGGCCACCTAGTATGCTACATAGGGATTTCATCTTCTTTATTACTTGCATAATACCTTAGCCTTACCATAGACTAGAGTGACATACCTATGTAGTAGGTTTTTCTTAGCTTTGTGGATTTTCCCAGTTTACTTGAATCAGATCCCATATGTGAGGATGAGATATCACCTATTGAGAGGTGACCAGATTTTCACGAGACTTAATCTCCTTTCCTACCACCGAGAGATGTCAGGCAGAGTAGAGTTTTCACTCAAAGATTTCCATTCACCCTCTTAGATATATCAGTTCTACTATCAATTTATTTAAATGATTAAGATGAGTAGAAATTGACAAGTGCGCATGCCATGGACCAGATGCGGATTTCGCAGTTCCACGTAGAGTATGTTTTTATACACTTTGAGACACGTTATGCATGTAAAAGTGCTCTCACCACCAATCCATTATAGAGTGTTCCCTTCAATAGCAGTTAGTGGTTGTATAGATAACCACCATAACCATAATATGCAATATAGTCGTAATAGCTATCCTTGTTATCTTTTAGAACATTGTGAGATACTTGACTCGAGACCAAGTCAACTAGGACCATGTGAGCAGTCAAGTTCCTTAGACAAGGACACCTAAGATTTGGATCTAGGCCGGCTGCCGCTGTGTTGCTCATTAGCCTATACACTTGTACCTAGTGCTGGTGTCCACTACATAGTAGGTGTAACACCCAAAATCTAGGTCACGCTAACAAACCGAACCAGAATATCATGGGTCCTGATTGGGTCAACTAACCCGAACCCAACTCGTGTGGATCTATTCCCAGCGTCTTAAAATGAAAATATTAATCACTATGCATGTATGAATGCATAGAACCCTAACATGCTATTACATGGATGACATGACAACCAATTTGCATACCAAAATAATTATGATAAAATCAATAAAAATTCATGAAATAAAACAGACAAAGTCTCTCCTAAAAGTGCAAGTAGGGGCCACCCTATCAAAACAAGATATACCAATATATACATATCAAAAATTTTCATTCGCACAGAAATTATTCTAAATTTGGGTCTCAACACACTTGTGCATTCTATTTACATTTCACATCATATCATCATGTCTTGCATTTCATCACATCATTCTCAATATAATAACATCATAAAAAAATATTAGACATTCTATCATCTAACGTGTGTGAAAGAGACATCGTTACTCCTCTGTTCATGCTAGCACGTCCAACTCATGCTTATCACCTAGATATATTATAAAAACAAATCAATAACAAGTGTTATTGGTCCAAAATATAACTATAACAAACTGGCTATGAGAGCTAACTCTCATATGAAGAAAAGTATTCATATACTTGACTAGAACTCTTTGAAGACACCTAATGAAGAGCCTCCAAGCTGCAAACCCGATAGCATCCCGAACTGACTGATCTACTAATGTCTTCTTTTCATTTTCTGGTCCCTCGGGACTACTAGTATAACTTATGCCCTTTCCTTTCCTCCATAATTCTCCTAGGCTTTGAGAACAAAAACTGAGTATTCTCAGGCAGTCGCCTTTAGTACCCTTGAACCAAAAGCCTGGACATGCACTGTACTTAAAAGTACCCATAAACCTCCACATTCCCTGGGTGTGAAGAACTCAAATGCAGATTTGTCAGAATTCCTCGGAAATGGAACAACCCTCTCACTAATTCAAAGTCTGCTTTGATTAGCGCATGCACCCGCTCATGGTACGTGTAAGTCAGTCTTCCCCTTCTCTCGTTTCAGTGAAAACACAATAAAATTATATATATAGGCATGGGAAAAGATTTATTTAATAGGCATGAAGGCAACTTAAGGTAAATCTTGTTTTCGAAATTATACTCAAGGGATCTCATCCTCAAGGGTTATTAATCCAGGAAACTATTCTTTAAATAACCCAAGTTAAGTAGGATCCGATCAAACACGACTTAACATGTCCTACAAATATTAAAAATAAATCACAATAGAATAGAACAATATATTAGGGACGAGTCCTAAACGAACCTAGCAGAAGCTCTGAGCGTGTTCTCACGCCTAAGCAACGAGCTCCTACTTCGAACCTACACATCAAAACTAGATACTAATGCTCATTTTAATTATGTGATGCATGAATACAATGAAGAACTACATAAAATTGTAGTCAATCAAACAAAGTACACAACAAGGAATATGCAACCGGATAATACATGTGATTACTAACATAACCTGAGTTCTTATAATAACTTAGCCCTTACCATGAAAACCTAAGCTCTTATTACTTCTTTCTCACATACCAAACTAGTAACTGATCCATGTATATGTAACGACCCGCCCGTTCTGAGCCACGAGCCAAGTGTTACTAGACAAAACTAAATGTCTCGTAAATTATTTTTTTTTAAATTTTTAATATTTTAACATAAAATATTAGCTTTGAATAATTTAAGCCCTATGAACTAAACCAAAATCCCATTGTCATGCAAAGAATAGTCCAATAACAGAGTCCTCTAGTTGTCCCAACTCTACCCATCCTTCCATGCTTCTACCTGTGGAGGTAATATAGTGTTAGTGATAAAAATACTAAGTTATATAATTACAAGAAAAAATGAATATATTCCACAACATCATTAATTCGACTTTTACTGATTATGAGCCTATGTTAAGCTCTTAATATGCTGGGAGGGTAGCCGCCCATCCAGCTACAATCCCACGTATGTTCACACACGCTATGTGGCCCACGGCATGTACTTACCGATATTTGTCATTGACTCACCCTCTCGGTATCACAAGTGCATAATGAGTCGTCTTGCGCCATTGCACCCTGTCACCCCTTTCTGCATGGGGGCAGGTATTTTATCTTCCAATTAATTTTAAAAGTGAGGCCCTGTATCGGACTGAGCCAATTCTTTAACCCCGGTTGCACTCAGTGTATGGTGGTCGAATTTGGGCTCAGGCCGACCATGGTTTCCAAAAGGAAATATACAATATTTCAAATAATTATATGAACCTAGAATTGTGATCAAACACCCACAACTATGACATACGATCCTAATATAAATGAAATTTCTCAAAAGTCATCCCTTTGTGAGCCAAATGTGCTCACAAACTACCAAGTTGATATTTTATTTACCATCAACAGAATTCTCCTTTAGAAGTATGAGTGTGGAATTCAAGAAGTCACTATATTAAATTTTATAGAAAAAAAACGTAATCACTCGTAATTATATTATTTGTGTGATATAGAAAAGTCAAAAAACTTATTATTGACTTAATCAGAATGAATGTTAAATCGCACTCACAACTTCCAAATCCCAAAACTTCAATAAATATTATTTATTTTAAAATATTCATAAATACCATCGTACCGATATGATAAAGGTCATAATTGATAATTTATAATATTAATTTTTAAAAATTAATTTAATTAAATAATATTTAAGATTCGTTCTAAGATTTACAAAACCTTAAAAAAAATAACCCAATTATTTTTTTCAGGGCTAAATCCAAGTGCTTCTACTCATCATCACATCATGTGAAACATGTAACGTCAATTACATCAAAATCTCAACGTAGGGCATCTAATCATGATTAACAATGACCCGACATTATGTTACATTTACATTCAAATCATACAATCCATTCTAATCGATGATTAAGACCTATTTAATTAGCAACCTACATCTTAATTCAATTTTTAACATCATGTGTTCTAATTCCAGGGCATAAGAAATGAATCCTCATCCAATTAAATATTAAAGCTAACTCAAATAATTAGATTAGCATTCAATTATACTAATTCGATCATAAAACTATGTACATAATTTACGAATTAATTGCTTAACCCTAATTCACCATTATCATCCATTAACATGCGTTTGAGTTTAAAACTAACATCCATTTAGAATCACACCATTTGCATCACAATAAAATCATAAAACACTCCATTATCAAATAAAATTGGATAAAATTTTATACCTAATTTTGGCACCGAAAGTGGCGACAATGGTGATGGCAGCAACGGTGGCGACTGCCATAAGCATGGTTGCAGTTTGGCCAAGAGGGAGGACTTGGCTGGGCTAGCACCGGAGCACGTTGTAAAACCCATGACTCGAGTCAGGGTTTTATTATAGCGAACCAGCCGGTTCCACTATCGGTTCGAGTCGAGTCAGTTCATAGACCGCACGCTGAGTCGAGACCGGCGTGAGTTATGAGCGATGAGAGTCAAGTATACTTGAATATATGATGATAACGTTGAAAAGATGATGTGAGATGAGTTATCAGAATGTATGAAAGTATGCAGTAATTTTTCATTTTATTGATTTGATCGTAGAAATAGTTTTAGTCCGATTAACGCATTAGGACGCGTTATTTGGTAGTTATGGTGGGTTATTAGTTATAGATCATATCATTTGCATGTTGTGATGCTTATTTTTATTTTATGGGTTTTTTCCATATTTTTTTATATATATTTTAGAATTTATTACGAGCTAGTTATTATTTTGACTCGAGTAGGAATCGAGTCAATACTTATTTACGAAATTGCCACCGTGTGTTTTTCTTTCCCCCACCTCCCGACACTTTCCTTATCAAACCCTCGCCGCCGCCTCTGTTCTTCGCCGCCGCCGCCGCCACCGCCGCCGCCCCGCCGCCGATCGACGCCGCCCCAGCTCGCCTTGCCGTCGCCGTGCTACTCCGACCAACCC
>JAVDBV010087121.1:0-21194 GCA_032619315.1 Piper longum | reverse complement strand
ACCTGCCCACATGCCGAAAGGGGTGACAAGCGTAGTGGTACAAGATGACTCATTATACACTTGTGATACCGAGAGGGTGAGTCAATGGCAAATATCAGTAACTACATGCCGTGGGCCACGTAGCATGTATGCACATACATGATATTGTAGTTGGATGGGCGGCCATCCTCCCAGCATATTAAGAGCTCGGCATATGTTTATAATCATTAAAAGACGTAATTTAGATGTTGCAGAATATCTTAATTATTTTTTTATAATTATATGACTTAGTGTTTTTATCACTAACGCGGAATTACCTCCGCAGGTATAAGTAGGAAAAGATGGGTAAAGTTGGTTGGAGGATTCTATTATTGGACTATTATTTTCTAGAGATTGTTTGCATGACAGTGAGATTTTGGTTCGGTTCATGGGACTATTATTTTGAGCTTATATTATATTTTAAAATGATTGAAAATTAATAAAAAAATAATTTATGAGACACTTAGTTTCGTAGATGCAGGACTGAATTGAAGGATCTTACAATCCACCCACCTTAAAAAATTTCGTCCCCAAAATTCCTACACATGGCCCATTACTGGCCCCATCCCACGACCTTCTTTGGCCCGTGACCGACAACCTAGTAAACGTCCTTAATTTAGCCCATCATCTAACACTCAACCAGGTTACTCTGATACTATTTGAAACGACCTGACCCAAAATGTAATGTTATGAAGCTTAAGTCATTTCTTTAAAAATGATTAACTGAAGTTAAAGATATATAGTTCATTCTCACTTATAAATAGAATCTTAACCCAGTAGGTATTAGATGTAGGACTAAGTTGAGAGACCTCACATTTAACGACAAGGCTTTCAACCATAATGAATTGGGGTGCACATAGATTATCATTTGAAAGAAAATTTTATCCATAGTATATTTCCTATCCTTTATTGTTGAATAAATTGTGTTTTTGCTCGTCAAAATTAATACGAGGTTGCATAGGATCAAGGGAAACGGGAGGGTAGAAAAAGATTTGGGTTTAATTTGGTAAGTAGGGATGGGATCAGATATACCCATGTCCGAATCTGATCAAACCTAAAAGTTCAAACCCAAAATTTATATCTATTTTATTTATCATGTTCACATTGGATTTGAATTTGCATAACCTATGCCAGACTTGATTGACTATAATATTTAAATAATATAAATTTTAATATAAAAATATATTTAGAATAGTATTTTTAAATATTTTAAAATATAATTTTATAAAAAATTAGTTATTCGGATCGAATATGTGTCAGATCACTCCAAATGCATATCCAATTTGAATATTTATATATTTATTATATATGTGAAAAAGTCTAAATCCGAATCCAATCCAAAATTATTTTAGATTTGATTTGCGAATATCGGATATTCGAACCCGTCTTGAGTGGCATGATATGATGAATTGTGGTGCTCATAGGCTATTCTTGAAAGAAAAAATCAAAATCCAGATATCTAGAATATTTTCCATATCTTTTATTATAGAAGAAATGTAGTTTTTGTTTGGAAATATTAATATTACTAGAGCATTAATATATGTCAGAAATATTTCAATTTAGTTCGATTCGATGATTGGATAACTGAATTTTATTTAAAGTGATTTATAAAAGATTTTATTTTATTATTTAATTAAAATTATACTATATTTTATTGTACTTAGTCTCATAAAATGTTATTCTAAAGTTATAAAACTTTCAAAAAATAAAAAGAAATCTAATAATTTCATAATAATCACACACGCAACCTGTTTGAGGATTTTTTTTCTTCTGTTTTAAAAAGGTTGATTTTTTATCCAATTTTATTTTATTATGAAATTTAACCTTCTATAAGGTCTCGGGCTTACCAAAATCAAAATTAATTTCTTTCAATAATAAACAATAAAGTTTTTTTATTTTCTCCAAATAAGAATTATATTTGTGGGGTGAGAAAATATTCTTTTGTCACTGATAAAAGTGCGAGCTTTGTCGACGAGGATATTTTCATAGAAAACTTGATAATTATTCGTATCAAATGTCTGGTGTTATTTGTTTGTTATGAAATTTTTATGATAAGATCTGCGACAAATGTAAAAAATTAAAAAAAATAACCTCGTTTTCCCTGATTCTTTGATCATAGAAAGCCATGAAAAATTTAAACAAAAAATTTCAAAACCCATTCTTTGTCACGATTTATGCTACAAAATGTTTATGTCAAATATTTGTCATAGACATCCATGGCAATATTTGTGACAAATGTAAAAAGTTTAAAAAAAAAACCATTTGCCACAATTATTTTTCCACGGTTAAATGTGGCAACTGTTACAGCCTTGAGTCGTGGATGAGTCGGGGGCTAGGTTTTGGCAGTTGTACCTAGTTAGCCCCCATCCAGAACATGGGTAGTCAGTGCTATCCAAGTGGTGAAACAACTTACCAAGCTCTAACAAGTGTTTTAGTTGCCGACAAAGATTGACGCTAAGACAGATAGCGACATTTGGATTGGAATTTGGAGTTTTGAGCATGACGCTAGGTGCAATACCGTGATGCCTCAGAATGGAGCACTTCTGGTGAAAATGCTGGAAATGGGTGCTAGTGGTCGAGCATATTATCGAGCATCGTGACCGAGTAGAATAGCGGACAACGGGCTATGGGTATCGGCGAGTGAGGCGCTGAAGTGCCGAGCATACCAATATCCTGTGCCGGTATATGTAGCGAGACTAGTAATTGGGTGTTACTGAGAATTGTACCACTACCTGGTTTGGGCACTACTGGTCCATGGAGTGGTACAGGGCGCTATCGGTCCATGGAGCAGTACAAGGTGCTGGGCGCTACCGAGATTTGTATCGCTACTAGGTTTGGGCACTATCGGTCAATGTAGCGGAACCAGGCAAGGCATGTGCCGGTCCACGGAGCGGAATCCAGCGATGGGAGTTCCGGTCCAAGGAATGGTATGGGTAGCAATAGCTGGTGCAGTGCGTGGACTCGACCGACCCAGATTGCGGAATTCGCGTGAGGACCGAATTCCGGTATTTGGAGTGGAATTCCGCGGAGGGTCCAGGAGGACCAAATTCCGGCATTGGGTGTGACCGTTGTGCTGGAACGATGGAGGTTTGGACTTGGTGGTGAGTAGGCTGGGGTCGAACTAGGTGGGTTTGACCATGCAGTAGACGTGACTGAAGGAGTTGTGATGATCCTAAATTGCCGATAAAGATGGATGCAACAAACTCGTGGATGATGATGATCCTCAACCATGAGATCAAACTGGGATGTGATCAGGCCTAAGTTGTGACAACATGGGGAGGAACTTGTGTAATCTTTTGGAGATAAAGATGACAGAGATGATTGAGGTTTATCTAGAGTTGATGAACACATGGTTGGAGTTCTATATAAGGTAGGAGCCTTGTGTAGAGAATAAAAAGGGAGGACATCTAGTAGGAGAGAACTGCTGGAAAGGGTTGTGTTGTGAGTTCTTGTGGAGAGGAACTACCGAGATCAGGAGAGGGAGACGGTGGAGTGCTACAGCCAATACTTGGAGTAGGATTGGGCTTCACGTGGACTGCCGGATTTGTCAAGTCGACCGGCATCGAGGTATTATGCAACTTATGTTCTTGTTCAACTCTATTGCTTTTCTAGTGGCCAAGAATTGTATGTAATCAGTTGATCTTTGGGGGATGACTCGGGGGTGAGAGTGAGGGGGTGTCCTCACGGTCTCTTGAGTGGTTGAGAGGCAAAGTCATGGGAGTTGCTTGTCCACGACTTACAGGTTGTCTGGGTAGGGATTGCTTGTAATCCTTTGTTCCTGCTTTGAATAAAGGTTGGGAAAGGGTTCCCGTAATATCGTTGTGCTAGCGTCTTAATTTGGCTTTAAGCACCAATCCTAGGATTCCAGGATTTGGAGCGGTATCGTGAGTTAGTAATGTGCCAAAAATGGGTACTGGTATTTGGAGCGATATACAACATTGTTTAGTGAGCATGTGCCGGTGTATGCACTGGAATTCGGAATTTCGTGTTTAACAGGTGATCGGTACTAGCAATAGACACTGCTATTTGGGGCAATCGATAGGGTACCTGTGTCGGGTACGTGTTGGTGAGTCGCAGGATTCTTTGGGACGGGAAAATTGCTTATGTATTATTAATTTGGATGCGTGTTGTATTATTTGTGGAAGGCTGAGTATTCTCAGGAGGGGAATATGCTATTACGGGCACTGCATAGAGAACAAAAAATTCTACCACAAATTTGTCCCGTAATAGCAACTATATATATATTTGCCACGGTCTTTTTTTTCAATTGTGGCAAATTAGTCTTTTAAAAAAATTAAAAAGGAAATAAACTCTGCCACACTTTTTGGCATCAGATAAATTCAGGGCAAACTTTTAAACATGTCAGAAAGCGACTTTCAACAACCACGGCAAACACAAAAAGCCATTAATAAATAGACATTCATTTCTTTATTTTTAAAAAATGCCTACTTGCAGAGTTTGGGAAGGGATGGGGGAGGAGCTGACGTCCAGCATTTGTCACGGATATCCTACCTACCCCGCCTTGGCCTTGTCACGCTCGGAGCATCGCAGCCATCGACCCCCAGCCAGCCTCACCCCCGCTGCTATCCTAGTGAGAGAGCTTGTTGTTACAAGAATTATTTTTACGAGACAGCCCCTGGGTAAAATTATATGACCCAATTTAATAGGCTTTAGCTATAGAGGCATAGCGGAAAAAAATAAAAATAGTGCAAGATTTCTCCAAGAGCGAATATTAATAGCGTGGGATGGGATTGGCTTCGCTTGACACCTGTGATGTGCTTTAAGAACTATATATTAAACTTATACAATATACTATTATACATATAATATTTGGTTTTGAATTGAGTCAAACAGTGCTCATAATCGTTTGATTTGTGTTTGAGTTGAACATGGAATAGATTTGAGTTTAATCAAGTTCTTCAATCCGATTATGTTGTAGTATATAAAATTATGTCATTAAATATTAAAATGACATTTTTTTGTTTTCTTGCATTTTGTACTTAAAATTATGTTAATAAAAAATGTTGAAACATGATGAGATGACAAAAAAGAAAAAGAGAGAGAGAGTATTTTATTAAAATGGGGTTAATTTTTCTCATCCCAAATTTATGAAAGATGTAACGACTCAGCTCAGAGTGCAGTGTAATAAATTTAAGTCATTTTTGCCCAAAGTAAAACATAATGGATATAAGTTATTTCTTTAAAAATAGTTAACCAAATTAAATATTTATAATTCATTCCTACTTATAAACACCCGGTAGGTATTAGATGTGATCTATATTTTATTTTCGCTTTATATTAGATGTGAAACTAAGTTGAAATATCTCACAATCTACATATTTTAGGAAAAAAAATGTCCCCGAAATTCTTATACCTTTATTCCAACCCATGTTTAGATTGTTTTGATAACATTTATAATGACCCAACCCAATGTGGATTATAATAAGCCTAAATTATTTCTTTAAAAGTTATTAACCAAGTTAAAAATCTATAATTCATTCTTATTTATAAATATGATCTTATTCCAATATATATTAGATGTAAGACTAAATTAAGAAATTTTACAAAATTCTAGACAACCTCAAACCCCAATTTGCCTAAATAATTTGTTTATTTAAACTCTTAATTTCATGATTATTGCCGGTACGCAACATATGTACATGGGTTCATTTTTGTAAAACTCTAGCCACCGATGCAATTGAAAAAGATTAGTGGATTGGATGAGAGAAGGCGTTCTTTATTTTTTTGAGTGGTTTTGGTAGAACAATTAAGAGGCATGTGTTGGTGTAAATTGGGCTTTTCAACTTTTGATTCACTCTCTTGATTGGGCCCAATGGGTTGTTCTGGGATTATGTGCGGCCCACCGGGAATTTTTTCCTTGCAAAGGCCCATTACAATGTAGGAAACAGGGCTCTTCAAGAAAAAAACTGCGTTGGTGATCAATCTAAACGGTTCACAAATATTAGCTTGCCGAACCAAAATTTTCATGAATTTCCATAATAAGCCATCACTACCATAATTAGGATGGTTTATGTATCGATGAAAGGGAAATACAGTACAATCTCCACTAACAATATTCCTAGGAAAATACAAAATATATTCATAGGACAAAGGAGTCGCATGTTTGCATGTTCATGCTGATGTTGACGATAAACTTTTTTGTGGTCCTCCATTGTTTTAAGGGGTGGCCTCCATTCTGCCTGGCGTGCAAGGGCAAGCTTCCATGGTTTCTAAAAGATGGCTTGGTCAAGTACAGGAAGCAAGTCCCCATTTGCGGCCATACTTCAAAGCTTATACTAAGATCGTAGATGGATGCAATCGAACAAAAAAACATATGGGAAAGAGCTGTCTAGTAGCAAGATTATATATATATATATATGGTTCTTGTTTTTATCAAGTTTGTTTTTTTTTTGGGTCATGAAGTAGAAGGGATAGAGAAGCCACTTTGGTTCATTCTTTTTTATTCATGATATATAACCTACGGCATCACCTTCCTTGGTACTGTTCTTGGCTTGAACGTCGAAAATGGTTCAAAAATGGAAGGCAGGCCTGCAAGATAAGAATTCATAAGATCACACTACAAGAAAAATTTGTATATAATGCCTGCGCTCAAGACTACGTTATTGACCAGCAAGTTAAGATGTAGCACTATGTGCGACCTATGTTATACATATATTTTAATTTTATAGATAAACTTATATTATTAAATGTAATTAAGGAGATATTATAATGATCTAGTATCTTAGAGATAAATTTTAATTTTAAAAATAAATTCTAATTAAATAAGGAGATAAACTATGATTATTTGTTTATTTTTTAAATTTTTGTATTATTTTAATTAGTCGAATCTCTTACTCTTCATTATTAGAGTGATTTTTTTTTACTTTAATAGAGTTGGCATAGTCATAGGCATAATCATGCATGACCGAAAACATGGGACCAAAAAATGCGTAGTATTCCTCTATGGCTAAGACTACATTATGACGACCAAAGGGAAATGTTAAATATACTTCTGAAATTTTTTTGTAAGTGTTAAGATGTATATTGTTGGGCGTAGCTCAAATCAATATTAATTTTTTATTGAGATAAACAAAAAGGGAATCCTAACTAAATAAGAATATATTAGTGTCAAATTCTTTACTATGAGCCTAATATTATTTATCTATAAATAAATGCCTATATTATTTTGTACGTTGATTTGTCGTCATGAATGTATACTTGAGAAAGCTTAGGTCCTCTCTTACAATATTTATGAGGAAGGTTTTTTTGGCCGGATTTAGATTGTAAAAAATTAATTTCTCTTCTAGTGATCGAATCGAACCAACCTAAGAGATATAATTTAATAATTACGATTCAATTCCACTGCAAACATAAGTATAGTTTCATTATATTTTGTTTTCATAGATAGTTCTACACCAATACCACTGATATTCCATATGAGTAAGTTCCCCACTCAACTATTAAAATCAGGTGCCAAATTCATGCATGCATGATACCTTAGTGTTTTTGGAGAAATAAAAACATGAAAATACATGACGAACTTATTTCGTGACTACGTCAAGCTTGCATGCTTAATTTAATTATTATGTGCAAAAATAATTAATGCCAGCCGATTTAAGCCTAGAAATCAACAAGAATATAATGTAAATTCTGAAAAAAACTGAGCTTTATAGAAAAAAGCCATTATAAACATCTGATCATTGTCATTTTACAATAATATTTTTAAAGCTCCCATCCTATTTCTTGGTGATGATTAATGGACCCAATATGTGACAAGTCAATAAAGATTCACCTAAGTATTGTCAAGTTGCAAATAAACATATATATATATATATATATATATATATATATATATATTCTCACTCTCATCACATCAAACGAATAATATAGATAAACTTCCACAAGAAGTGCCAGTTACTTTTGACAAAAATAAGTAGTGGTGCTTTTGAAATTCATAAAAGAAAAGTAGTGCACATACAATATTTATATTTCTATCTTCTATTCATAATCTGACAAGGTGACTATGATATTTTAAGGGATATAACTGAGCAATTAATATATAATTTTTTTCCAAGCAGCATTAACCAAGAAATTAACATTAATACTATATTTATTGGCAACATTAATAATATTCCACCACTTAAATCATGGATTGAATGACCTGAACAATCGTTCAATTACGTAAAATAAATAAAAATTTCTTGACTAAGAACTTTCCAAATTGAATGAAACCTGTAAGACAGATAGAGAAAAGCTTACCAGGCATAGGATTTATGCAATCTTTAAGATCTTTCTTCATCACCTCCATTTTCTCTTCTTTGTTTTCATGTCCTTCATGATTAATATTGCATGCTAAGCCAGCTTCTTCCTCCTCTTCATCACCATCCTTTCTTTCATCCTGATCATGAATACCCTCTCTAGACTTCCTTAACTTGGCCTCCGAGAATAGCCAAGTAGCGTTCATCTGCTTATTCACCATCCGGGTAGCATAGTAAGGAACCTTGACCCTTCTTTTCTGATCTTTGGACACCATGCACCCATTAACAAACATAACACAATCCATCAAGCTCTCCTTCCCCATCCCCTTCATATCATAAGCTTGAGCTCTCCTCCATAAGCTCTTCCTGTGAGAATTTGGTGGGTCTGACACACTTAGAGCTCTAGTAGCATCTCTTATGGCACCTTCTGTAGCTCTTAGTATCAAGTGACACTGTGCCCTATTACTATACAACACAGCTCTCTCCTTCCTCATCTTTAATGGGCAAGCCTCCAAGGCTTCAGTATATTTCACCACTGCCCCTTGCACATCACCATGCCAAAACCTTTCATTACCTTGTTTTCTTTTCATACTTGAAATGAGCCTCAAATCATCCTCCTCCTGCTTTGAAATCATGTCTTCCCTACTCCTCTCAACCTTAATATTCCATGCAAACCTAAGTGCTTTCTCCATTGCTTTCCCATCCTTGTTAATTAAGCCTTTATGTTTATGACAAGTATGACTAGTCTCTTCATGCGAGTAACCCAACAAAAGTGTGGTGGCAATTGCATCCCCCATGTTTTTCCTGGACCCAAGATCCTTGAGTTCAATCAAATCAACAAGGAAAACAGCAGAAGCTTCCAAAACCTTGGATCTTGTATCTGGGTCTTTGAGAAGAAGCAAAAGGCAATCAATTCCCATGTATTGCCAATCATCTGATGATCTAGACAAGTTACATAGGGACTCCACAACCTCTTTACACTCTGAGATAGACCTCCTCCCTTTCTTGCAAAAACAAAGGATCCTCAACAGTCCGATACCAGCAGGAGAGGTATCATTGGCCAGTCCACCCCACATCCCACACAATGCTCTTAGAAACCATTGCCTACATATCAAACGAAGACCTCTTTCTTTGCAAGCAAAACAGTTGAGAATATAAAGGGACCAGCACTGGAGCTGGCTTGCCCACTCCTCTGCTTTCCTACTCTCCATTTCCCACCCTCCTAGCCCTCGTGTGAGAAGATCACAATGGTACTTTGGCCTATTCTTCCTCTCTCCCACTCCTATAAATTCTCTGTAAACCACATCCAAACAAGTAGAAGCAAGCTTAGTGCACAGCTCCACCAGCTCCTCTCCATGCTCACCAGCCACTGCCTCAAAAGTCTCCTCATAACTCACCAAGTGACCCAGAGCTCTCAGTGCCACCCTCTGCTCCACCCAGCTCATCTTTCCCCTGAGAAGCTCCATCAATGGCTCGACCACGCCGGAGCTCATGGCCTTCTCGGCAAACACCAGGGAGTTGATGGTGTAGGAGCCGATGATATGGGCAGCATAGTAGGGAATGAAGATGTTGTGGTGTTTCTGCAACCAGGCTTTATCCTTCAAGCCTCTGTTTACGAGGTTGGCCATGGAGGAGAAGATGCCGAGTGCAGGGAACTCGGGGTCGTTCGGCTGGGCCATGGCTATGTGCCAGAGGCCGCTCATCACCAACACAAGCTCCTGCTCCTCCATGGATGGCATCTCATGGAAACACTTGGCTAGTTGAGCCCGCCTGGTTGATGGGTCTGCTTCCTCCATGGCACAGAAGAAGCAAAGAGAGCAGGCATTGGCATGATTGCCACATGAAAATGGCGGGTACGATCCATTCTTCTTCTTCTTCTTAATCATCATGTTCTTCTTAAACTTGTAATTTGTAGGCTCCATGAAGAAAAAGAAGAAGAAGAAGTGGGAGAGGGAAGGTTGAGGTAATTGGGAAGATGATAAAAGGTGGAAGAAAGGAAGGTAGCAAACGGCGCATGAGAAGGTATGTAGGGAATATAAATTTGGACGTTGATGCGGCTTTTCATGTAGTGTGTATGGATTGAGACGACTGTGCTTGCTGACTACACCAAAAATGAATATCAAACTAAAATTTCTGTGTTTATTTTTTCTCTCTCAAAGAAAATAAAATAAAATTTCTTTTCTAAAAAAGAATTACAGGAACCCTTTGTTATTTATCTTTCTAAAGTTCAGTATTAATACGGATATTTTTATGTCGACTCTATTTATTATAAGCCTTTAATTAGATAAATAAAGATGATACAAGAAACTTTTTCCATTAGAAAAAATATTTAATAGTCATGGCCAGGTTTCTTATAAATTATATATATATATATATATATATATAGCCAAAGTATCATGCTATACGCAATTTATATTATAGATTATAATAATTTAATATTTGATATCAATTTTGATTAAAATTTGAATTTAAAGATAAATTATAATTGAATGAGAAAATATATTATAATAATTTAATTTATTATTTTTATTTTTTATTATAGTTTGATTGACTAAATTTCTTACCTTTAATCAAAGGCAAGTATTAAGTTCCCGTTTTATTAATAAGAGTAGATAAGGAATCAAATTTTGCTAATACTAGACAATATCTTTAAACAAGAAAACAATAATAAGACTACAAAATAATGTGTTGGGAATTAAGTTCTAGCCGCAGTGCTATGGAATATTAATAAATATTATACATGAATAATAAGCTTAGTTACAGATAATTTTACGCATTATTTATGGTCAAGGCAGGAGACATGTGTAAGAAGCGGATGTGCATAAAAATTGAAAAACTTCCAATATATAGTAGGAGTTCTAATAATCACGTTATTGAGTCCTGAATATAATCATGTTGGATAGATGTATAAATTATGACTTAAGACACAGCCGAGACAATTTTTATTTTTTGTGTCCCTAAGTTTGTAACCGTTCTATTTATCCTCAAAAGTTTTGTTCTAAAATTATTAACAACATTAATTTAATACCCTTTTTTCATCACTTTAAACTAAAATTCCCCCAGCCGCCTCTCTTTCTTGATGTTCGAGTCAAACTCTAAGCTCGATAATTTTATCTTGACTGATTTTATGATTGAATTTTCGAGTTAGGTAATAAAAGAGATATATATATATCAGTTTTGCTAAATCAATATTTTAAAGTCATGTATATAATATATTTATTGATTTCAAGTGTCAAAAAGAGAAATGTATTCTATTTTTATATAACTTTAATTTACTAAATTAAAAAAAATATAAATGATTTCTGGCAAGCTTGAAATAGCTAAATCGATTCTACTCCATGGCAGGTCAAACTGAGTCCAAACCCGAACGTTCAAATTATAATTAACTAATTATAATTTATACTTAATTAACATAATTGTATAAATGTGGCTCGTGGAGCAACATAACTTATGTTGTCGTATATGTACAGTTTTCTATTAATTAACTACCTTGTTAGCTTTAAGAGAAAGTGCTAAAAACCTCACTAAGTGGTGGAAATAGTACTACCCAATAGCAAAAGTGATGGGAGAAGATTAAGAACCTTTTAATAGAGATGACCCTACAGATTAACATACTGTTCCATAATCCCATCTCAATATTCCTAACATGGGTTTATCAACCTTAGCTCATAAATCTTATTTGAAAACTTTGTCAACAGTAATTTGCACTTGGGCTATGTTCTACTTACATTAGTATTTTTTGTGTGTGAAACTTTTACATTAGTATTTGAAAAATAAAATATGTTTGAAAAAACATTGATTAGAGTTAAAATCTTAGTTACCTAGCTTGGTACTTAGGCCTAATGGCTACAGTTAATATGTGTTTTATGACTTTGTGAAGTGAAGGCAGGCCAAACCCATATGCGCGGCAAGGGGAAATTAAATAACCCTTGCAAGTAACTAAGTCTAGACAATGAATTTGCGGTAAATGCTGAGAGAATTAGCTTTAATTAATCAGATAGTTAACTTAAACTTGATCAAGTAGCCACATTAATTCAGATCATTCCGTGAAAGAGAATTAAAAAATAATATTTTTGTTAGGCTAATGATCTTTCTAGAACTTTTTGATAATTTTATAGATGTACAAGAAGTTCTCTTGATTTTATTACTTATTATAAAAATAATCAATATTCTATTTCTAGTTAAAGCACATCAAATATTAAACATGCAAAATGTTCCCTCCAGAATTTCAAATGTCGCAAAATGACTTAGACATTTTGAGTAAGAATCAGCTGTAGGAAATTACCTCATCTTATTAAGTATATATGATAACAATTTTAAAATTTTGATAATGAATAGGTCCTATCACCCATTCATATTTAGAAGCTAATTGGGTCGTTGTAAGGCCTTCCAATAGATAATTACTAGTACATTTTTTCCAATATATACGGCACCTCAACTAGTGAGTAATTTAGAGAGAATGAAAAGAGAAGTTGAGCTAGCTCCAATATAACCACAAACGGGACCTAACCTAAATTTTAAGCTCCAAATATCATTTATTTAAAAAAAATATAAATATTGTTTATTTTCAGAAGAGATGATTTGTGTTATTCAAAAAAAAGGCTCATGGTAAAAAGTAATTATGAAAACATTTTTTAATCACAGTAATTATGAAAATTAACAGTGATTGTCCCAAGAAACAGCGGCCGCAACATGGAGGATGAACACTTTTTATTTTGGAAGTATTCATCTTTAAAGTGCTTTTAGCTAAGATCCTAATTAATTAATTAGTTAAACTGAGAAAGTCATGTTTAAAACTGTTTCATCGGAAGAGCCAGACTTGTCGGGCTCTCATCCCCATGATAATAGAACTGTGTTTGGGCATTTGTGAACGAGTTAGATGCTCTTCCCCAGATACCGAGCGGACAAAATGATGATGCCGCTTGTGGTATCTACAGCTTCTACTTTTGACATTTGTTACCTATAAGATTTGCTAGCCAGGGTTCATTTGTTTGTCCATAATATATTTATATTTATATTTACAATGGTGCTGATAGCCTGATCGATGTTCGACTTATAAAATTTTAATACATTTTATTTAACAATTCTAGAATTATTAATATAAGACCATCAAAAAATTGTATGAATAAAATATAACAGTTAATCAGAAACATACTTAATTTCATGCTTTTACACTTAAAAAAGAAGTATGAAGAGTCATTTTCTCCCTTCACCTTAACCTATAATGCTTTTTTTCGAGAGTGAAGAGATAATTTGTAGAATATTTTTTCAACTAAATTAGTTCTTTTATAAAGAAAAGAAAATAGTAATAGTTACTGGATTCATTCAATTACCCATATTATAACCATTAATATTATAACTCTTCAAAACCTATATTTTTTATTTCTCCATGAACCAAATATAATGAGATTCAATTCATAATTAGATTAATTAATAATCTTGCAATCTCTCACTTGGTCAATTTAGCACTTTGATGTTTCAAGATACATGATTTAATTTAATGATTATTAAATAATCTTCTCCCACTTAGCCTATGTAATAATCGAATGATTCAACAACTTTAAATACATGTATTTCATTGAATCAATCGAGTTAAATTTAATTTGAGTTTCACCAAGTCACCTTTAATTAACTTGCATCGGGCTCAACATATAGGATTATGGCGATTCCATGTATCACAAGCAAATGGACTTATGCAAACTTGTATAGAAAGAGTTACAATAATTCCTTAACTTCAATTTTGTTATTTCCCTTAAAATAAAATATGTACATTATTAAGATGTGGATAACCAATAACTATGCTAAAACATAATTTTTATTGAATTCAAAATTGTTATAGTGTATGAGTAATTTAATAATATGTATACAATTTATGCTATCAGCCTAACATAGACTTATCAATAAGGCCCATCTATTCAATATGACCGGCAAATATTTTGGATGGCAGGCCCTTAGTTAACAAATATTCTATCATCATTTTAGTATCAATATATTCAATTAACACTTTTTGTTTCAGCACTTCTTCTTTGACAGACAAGTATATAATATCTATATGCTCATTACCTTTAAAGTACTTGTCATTCTTTAATAGGAAACCTGTAGCAAATTATCATAATATATCCTTAATGGTCTATCTATAATGTCAACAATTTTTAGACTGGATATGAAATTCCATCCATAATGTTTGATTTTTTGCCGCAAAGCATGCCGTAAATTCAGCCTCTATAGTAGAAGTAGCAATGATAGACTCATTTTCACTCTTCCATCAAATTGCTGCTCCGGCCAATAGGAACAAGTAGCAGAATGTGGATTTTCTGGAGTTCACACACCCAACAAAATTTGAATCTGATTAGCCTACTACCTCAAAATGGTTGGACCTCCTATATATGAGAATATAATCTTTGGTGCCTTCTAAATTCCAAATTAATCCGGGGTTGCTTTGATATTGGCCTAGTATTCTAACAACAAAATTTATGTGCGACCTAGTGCATGTCTGGGCATACAGTAGACTCCCCTACTACATAAGCTTAAGGAATGGATTCCATTTCAATTTGTTCTAAATCGTTCTTTGGACATTGTATTTAACTAAAATTGTCCCCTTTCAAAATTGGAACTATACCAGCAAAGTATTTTCCATTTGAAACCTCTCTAAAATTTTATCAATATAGCTTTTTTGATACAATCCCAATAGTCATGTGATATGTGAGTATTTCTATTCTAATCATATAGGATGCCTCTCCTATATCTTTTATTTTAAAATTCTTAGAGAGATAATTCTTTACATATGTATCAGACCAAATCATAACAGCAAGAAGAATGTCATCAACATATAGAACTACGATAATGAATTTGCTCTCACTAACCTTCATGTATAGAGACTGATCAATAATATTTTCTATAAAACCATACGACGTAATGGTATTATTGAACTTTAAGATATCATTGTTTGGAAGCTAATTTTCCATATATTGACTTGTTCAATTTATGTACTAAATTCTCTTTTCTAGTGGTCACAAAACCTTCTGGCTGATCCATATAAACTTCCTCTTCTAAGTCAAAAAGTAATTTTCATATCCATTTGGTGAAGCTCGAGATCATAGCGAGCCACTAAAGCTCAAACAACTCTTATGGAATCCTTCCTTGAAACTGGAGAGAAGGTTTCATTATAGCCAATGCCTATTCTTTGAGTAAAACCTTTGGCGACAAGTTTAATTTTATACCTTTTGTTATTGCCTTTGGACTCACATTTGGTCTTGAAGACTCATTTACTACAAACTTACTTTGATCCTTGCAACAACTCTACTAAGTCCTCACCCATTGAAACATTAAACCATTTTTTTGAACTGTCACATTCTATGACTTGTATGAAAGTGGTTAAATCTTTATCAATGCTCAAGCCACATTCATGTTCAAGAGAATAAATTATGTAATCATTTGACATAAATGATTTTCATTCCCTTTTAGACCTTGATAACGTTATTAGATAGTTCATTGTTATGTAAGTTTTGCACTGTCATTTATTGTTCCCATATGCTGTTTAGCTATGAAACAACAAGGAAGACAACAACATGGGAAGAAGTACTAGTTGGAGAAATTTTTGCTAGTGTTTCTTGAATGTCGACTTTTCTTAGTTCCAAATTCTCACTAACTTGACCATTCTAATTAAACCATGATTTACCAGATTCAACTATTCTTGTAATATAGTTAGGACAATGAAATCTATACACTTCAGATTTTTTCAGAATAACTGATAAATAACTGCTGATGGTGCATTATATGTACTTACTTCTGCCGGACAATCGAAACATGAACATGTCTTAAATTGCATTTCCGTCCCATTCATAATTCATAAGGAGTCTTCTAAACTGCCTTACTAGGGACCCTATTTAGCAGATACGTTGCAGTCTTTAATGCATTCATCCACAATGAAATGAGATTAATATTATAAATTAACATGTTCCTAACCATTTCTATTAGAGGATTTCCTTTGTTCAGCCATATCATTTTGGTGAGGTGTACTTGGCATTGTGTACTGAGCACAAATGCCTCAACTTTGACGTAACTTTGTAAATGAGTCTAAATTTGACCATTTTTGTCAAATTTGCCATAATATTCACTACCTCATTCATATCGCACAACTTTAACCTTTTTGTCTAATTGTCTTTCCAACTCATTGATGAATACCTCTAAGACATCTAATAAGATTTTTCATGTAGTAAATATAAGTAGTAATGCTGTGAGAAGTCATCTATGAAGGTGATGGAATATTTTTTTCCATTCCATGAAGAAATGTCAAAATGACCACAAATATCAGAGTGTATTAGTTGAAGTGGTTCATTGTTTTTTATGGTGGGATGTTTTGATGTGTGGTTTGTTTGCTTACCTTTAATGCAATCCACACAAATATCCCAGTCAGTAAAATCCAAATGAGGTAAGATTTGACTATTTACCAACCTCATTACTTTTTCATTGGATATATGGCATATCGTTAATTTTGTACATTATGTTTAAGACCAAAATCACGTGTAATATTAAACGGAGATTCAATAAAATATTCATCAAGATTGAAACGATATAAACTATTGATCAAAGTACCAGTGCCATATTAGTATTGCTGTTTGTACTAGAAAAATACATAATGTCAAATCTTGAAATTAAAACATAATTCGTCTAACTTTCCAACATAAACTGAGTTACGAGTATGCTCTTATTCTCTTAACTCGTGCCTTCATTTTGTTCCCCCTATAAAGAAATTGTTCATTTCTGTTTATAATTTGGATTGAAAGAAATCTCTGCATAATATTAGAAACATGAGTAGTGGCATCAAAATCCAACTGCCACGTATTATTGGGCATCACAATTAAGTTTGATTCAAAATGTATTGAAATAAAGTATATACCTTTCTTTTCAAACCAAACTTTTAATTTCCAACATTCATTTTTTAGGTGACCACTTTTCTTGCAGAAGAAACATTTCATTCTTTATGGATTTTCCCTCCTTGACATTGATAGGGGCTTTCTTAAAAGACCTAGGCTTTCACCCAACGATTTTAGTGTCAGTCCGATCGTAACATGGATCAAGTTTCCTATCCAGTCATTCCCTCCGCATGCATGTGTATGGTTTGTATGAAAGAGCGATGACCTTAATATCCCTAGTGCCCAGCATCGTCCAGCTGGACACTATGCTGTCCCAAATCTTGTTTTCGATTTTTATTTTGAGTCGAGTTTAGTTAGGTTTAGGATCTTGTCCATTATGAGTCTAGTATTTTAGTGGTGTGTTGAATCCTATTCGGATAATCCTAGCCCTTGCGGGGGACCCATAGTGCCGTTCCCGAGGTCGCCTCGAGCTCTCTAAGGTGAAAACCATAGGTGCACCAAAGCTACGCTGAGTGCAAGGGCGCCCTTTGTTTTGTTCCCTATATACAAAAATTGTTCATTTCTGTTTATGGTTTGGATCAAAAGGAATCCTTTTGTAATATTTGAAACATAAGTAGTGGCCCTAGAATCTAACCGCTAAGTATTATTGGGCACTTGAATTAAGTCATTGCCCATGCGCCCAAATTCAAATTTCCCTCCCTTTTCAGCCAACACAAAGGCGCTGCGCTAATGCTCTTGAGCCCAGAAGTTGACTAACGCTTGTGTGTGGGTTGATGTTGCAGATAAGCTCCCAAAATTTCTAATTTTTTGTGGTCTGCCTTGCAGAGGCCAACACAAAGGTGTTGGGAGAGCGCCCTTGCGGTAGAAGTTTTTATCTTTTCTTCCCTTCACCTCCGACCCTTCCCCCTCCCCTCTCCATCTCCGCTTCTTCACCAGACATTCCCCACCACCTCTAGGCCTCTCCAAGCCCATCGAAGCCGTAGGATTGAAGGTCTTGGGGTAAGAAACCCCAAGAGACCTCCCCTAGGAAATGGTTGAGGTAAAGGTCTCATCTTTACCCTTTTAATGTGGTTGTATTGACTGTTTGGTTACTGTTATGTTTAGTTTTGATTTGTATAAAATTTTATGCATGTATGTCCTTGTCCTAGGGGCATTTGGAACGTGGTTTCATCTCATTTGAAATTGTGTAAAATTAGTTATGTATTTTGCAATGAAGTATACTTACTGTTTTGCACCATTTCAGTAGAAAAATCATATCTTGTGTTGTAGTTAGGAATTTTGCATGATTTTTGTTTTGTTACACTAAACATAGTTACATATAATGTAAATCATTTCATCTGATATGATGTCTATATGCATGTAAGGGAGCTAAAATTGACTAAAGATGGCAAATTTCATGGTTCCAGTGATCTGGATGCCTCTTTCCCAAATTTTGACTCCATGATGTGATTATTTTTTAAGGTCAATCTTTTGCATGGTTGTTTCTATATGTGTTGGATGTATCTCAAAAACATTCACACTAATCTAACCACCGAAAAGGTTTGAACAAAACCCATGATTTTGTGATGTATATGTTGTGATATATGCATGATTTGCCATGATGTGGGATTGTGCTCCAAGGTGAGCAAAATAAAATATGTAAATAAAATATAAAACTTAATATAAGGACTACCTAAATTTAAGTTTTGGGATTTAATAAAAATCATATAGGTGGTTAATTTGGTGGGTGTTCCGGATAGTTTAGGAATGCATGGTGAAAACCCTAGTTCCTTGATTCCGGATTTAAAATCTGAAACCAAGCCAAATGGTGATGGATTTTGATGAATTCATCCCATACTTAATATAAGGACTACCTAAATGTAAGTTTTGGGATTTAATAAAAATCATATAGGTGGTTAATTTGGTGGGTGTTCCGGATAGTTTAGGAATGCATGGTGAAAACCCTAGTTCCTTGATTCCGGATTTAAAATCTGAAACCAAGCCAAATGGTGATGGATTTTGATGAATTCATCCCATACTTAATATAAGGACTACCTAAATGTAAGTTTTGGGATTTAATAAAAATCATATAGGTGGTTAATTTGGTGGGTGTTCCGGATAGTTTAGGAATGCATGGTGAAAACCCTAGTTCCTTGATTCCGGATTTAAAATCTGAAACCAAGCCAAATGGTGATGGATTTTGATGAATTCATCCCATACTTAATATAAGGACTACCTAAATGTAAGTTTTGGGATTTAATAAAAATCATATAGGTGGTTAATTTGGTGGGTGTTCCGGATAGTTTAGGAATGCATGGTGAAAACCCTAGTTCCTTGATTCCGGATTTAAAATCTGAAACCAAGCCAAATGGTGATGGATTTTGATGAATTCATCCCATACTTAATGTTTGTATCACAATAGAATCATATGCAAATTTGGGGACATTTGGGTAAGTTAATCACGAGTTTGTGATTTCCCTAACCCAATAGGTCCATCCGCTCCAAAAATAGCTTGACCAATACCTTCCACTCTTGAGCCCACATAGGCCCAATTCATTAGAGTTTATACTTGATATTTTTATGTTCTCAATCCCATGGTGTTGGCTACTTAGGCCCATTGACCCAGTTCTATTTGGAGTCTCCAAGCCTTACTAAAATTAGTGCATGACTCTGGAGCACATTTCCTAACACCTTAGCCCGACCTTAGTAGACCGTGTTTGACATGTTGTTCCATGAGACAACACTTAATAAAAATTACACTTATGAATTAGTATGTCAGACCCACTGTTTCAAATTTCAGCCAATTTGGACACTATTTGGCTTGTCCAAAATATCGTCTTGTTCAGTCAATTCGATAAAACCCTAGATATGAGATTTCTCAATAGGGTACATGAATCCCTAAACCAAAATTAAGGGGTACTTAATGAGTTTTAACACTCCATTAAGATATTAAATAAATTAATTGAGTGTCTTATGTGTTATATATATGTGGAGGCTTTGCCTCGATTTATGCGCCGATGAGATCCGAGGTTGATTCAAGCTCTATCTTTGGGTTAGGTTATACATAGTGAGCTCGCTGAGCTTGGACGAAGAGCTCGACTCATATAGGTCCATAGGGCTCTTCTTATTTACCTCTGATGGACACCATATGTGAGAGTTTAACCAAGGTTTAGACTTAAGATGATGTCAGTGACGTTTTATCAGATCCCTCCGATGGAGGGCTATTTAGCCAAATTTTTTTGCAAGTTTAATAAAACTATGAAGATGAAATCCCTTGTTAGTTTTTGAACTGAAAATCCATAAAACTATGATATAAGCCCATTTATATACCAATTATATAAGTATGCACATTTTTACTGGTTTCACGATTAAAAGAGGTAGAGGTGTGAAGATATGTAGATTGCACTAGTACCTTTTTAGACCATAAAATAATGTAATGTACGTAGGGTAGTATGAATGCAGTGCAATTTCGAAAATTGTGACACTAACCTAACCGCTCTAAGTAACTTGGGTACCGTGGCGGGTGATTTATAGAAGATGTGAGAGCATAAGCATATTGTATGAATATGATTATTGTCATGCACGTGTTGTAACGACCCACCATATTTCACAATAATTGTGGGCCTAGCTGGCTAGGTGTTACTTAAACAACTACTAAATTACTGAATTATAACAACTAAACATCAACATAAAAATATTGGTTTCCACACAGTCTAGGACCGTTTCTCAGTAGCCACACTTATTTCCCAAAATAAAATAAAGGAGTCTACTTCTTTATCTTGCTCCATGCTCTGGTTGTCAATGGCCTTCTCATACCTAATCTCGAATCTGGACACCTGCGGAGGCAATTCCGCGTTAGTGATAAAAACACTAAGTCGTATAATAGATAAAACAAATCAAGGACAATCCCCTAGTTCCTTATGTTCATTTAGTATACGGTGGAACGATACCGCTATACTCCAAAATAATGCGGAGGATGTATCCGCACGATCCGCACACCCCGGCCGTAGCCTTTTTATGGGGAGGCTACCACTACCATCTCCAGTGCCAGTGCCTCGTACAA
>JAVDBV010087120.1:4172-14995 GCA_032619315.1 Piper longum | reverse complement strand
TATGTATGTATATATATTATTTAATAAAGGGGATTCAAAAGTTGAGTTTTAAAATAAAAGTTGGATATTTGACAAGTACAATAAAAAAAAGATTATGATAGTCTATTTCACCTCATATCTTTCCTTAGAATTGGAGTTATCTCTATTATACATCTTGACTAGTTTTGATATATAAAATCAACTTAATGCCTAATTTTATCAATTTATATCAACTCCTTAAACATATATTATGTCATTTTTCAACTGTATGACCTGCCATGAAACACAACGAATTTGTTTATTTGTCAATTTCCCTCTCCGATGAGGACCTTCATTTCAGAGGAGGTATTGAGTGCAATTCTAAGGCATTGTTGTGAAAATCAGTTTGAACCGGTACAATTAGAGTATTCCGTCAACTCTTTTAGAATCCTAGTAAAAAAAACGTATCTAGATAGAATCGGTCTTTAAATCGCTCAATTCAAATTGAATTCGACCAATTTATAAGTGATTCATAAATCACCATTTTTACCAAATTTTGAATATTTGTACATTTGATAATCATGCAATAAATAAATATATATTTTATGTAAATATAAAAGAGTTTAACTTACAAACTTCTTGTTTGCCGGATTATTATTTTATGAATTGTGAAATGTAATTGTTCGGGTATGTTCGTGTGATATTGGGATCACGCCATGGTGCTCTTATATATGAAACAATGATCGCAAACATAAGAAACAAAGTGAGGCACAAGAGATTTTTACATAGTTCTTTGGGACTAAATGTGATTTCTCAAGTCAGTAGTTCACGGTGGGCTTGGTTCATAATCTACTATTTGATAAACTTTGATATAAAAATACAAATGAGTGGATTCTATATCAGATTGCATGCTAAAATTTGGATGCCTCGGTTTGGCTTCCTCTAGCCTCCGGATAATAAAAGAGACTTTACACAATGCATCCGTAACTCGAAAAATAATGGGGTATCGAATTTCTTGCTAATGGGAGTAAGGGGAGGACGTGAAATAAATCATGAAAGATTAGTTGAACCGGACCGGGTTGGTTTGGCTCGGGCCGTTTCAGAAAATAACTGGATCCGGCTCTGGTTAGCTATCTGGAGTGTGGACTGGGTAGCGTGCGCAGGTGTAGAGCCGAAACTGGGTGCGCCGAGTGGAAAATTGCGTGCATTGCGCCAATTGCACAGACGGGTCGTGACGAATGACGGACACTGTAATGGGCTGCGGACAACGATCCGATTGGCGGACACTGTTAGTAGAGCGCGGGTAGCCGGATCTCGTCGGGCAGATCGACGCGGTCATGCCATGCAGGCACGACAGAACCGCCTAAGGAGGGTGCAACGCCGGCTGGGTGGAGGGCTCCGGCGATGGAGAATGCAGCAGTGACGGGTCCCGGAGACCATCCAGAATGGAATTTCTCTGAGAACGGAGTCGAAAAAAGGCGTCTTTGTGGTATTCGGTGACTCCGTAAGGCCGGAAAATGGAGAGAAAAGCGGCCGAGATAGGGGTATCGCCGGAACTTTGAAGGCTTTTACCGGTGACGATGAGTGCGGGAGGTGGCAGAAATCGGTCGTTACTTCTAAAATATGGAAATTTATACCGATATGTCGTCTCGTTATGGCCGTCCGTGACTCTGATTGGCCGGACGGTGACTCCAAAAGTGACAGTGCAGGCCTGTCTCCCTTCTCCGGCAGGATACTTCGCAGAGATTTTTCGACGACGGAGGGCTTCGATGGAATCTGGTAAAGGTCTGGAGATGAATAAGGAAGCACTTTATTCATGGAAGTGGTCTTTTCCTGGTCTGGGTCGGCCGGAGTTTTCCGAAAAGCAGCCAGAAAGTTGGACGCCGAACCTGCAAAATAGAGATATGTTTTCTTCTCCTTCGTCGCCGACGGGTTTGAGCAGGGTTTTGGCCAGCGGCACGGCTTTTACGGAGGCAGGGAACCACTAAGAACATAGAGGGGTCTTCAGTCTTCACTCCGGCCGGTCTTCTTCTTCCTCGGTGGCCGGTCTTCTACTCCGCAGCTTCTCTTCGGAATCCTCTGGTCCCAATTCTTCCCCCCTCATGTTCAGAATTTTTTGAGGGGAATGAAGGTATATATAGAGCATCATGGGAGGCTTGCTAGAAAAATCTAGAATCACTTTTTGGAAAAGAGGTGGCGAGGAAGAGGAGATCAGCTCTCCTACCTAGATTCTCTCAACTCTCCCATACGTGACCTAACTCTTACTAAGAATTATAGTTTATCCCATCATACCTCTTGACTAGTTTGGATATATAAACTTAACTTCATGATTAATTTTATCAATTTATCTTAATTTATTTATTTGTTATTTTTTCAATTGAAACACAACGAATTTGTTGATTTGTCATTTGCCCTCTCGGGTCTAAGACTTTCATTCAGGAGGAGGTATGAGTCTGATTTTGGAGCGGTAGTGTAAGAGTTGGTTTCAACCGGTCCAGTGATTCAATTAAATCCATTAAAATATTAGTAAAAATGTATATTTAGATTGAATCAATAGAATCAGCATTTGAATCACCTATTAAACTAAATTTAATTAAGTCATAAATATTACTAAATTTTATATATTTTAATATTTGATAAGCATACAATAAATAAATATATATTTTATATAAATATAATAAAATTTAACTTATAATCTTTTTATTACTTATATTTTATTATCTATGATACGTAGTACTTTAAAGTTCATAAAACTTATTTAAGAATACTTTATTTTATAGTTAAACATAATTTGACAAAAAATTTCCTTCAATTATCAATTCCAATTTTTGCAAAACCATGTTCTGGAGCGGGCGATCGAGTTGGCTCGGGTAATTTTGAGCCAGAACGAGTCACGACCGATTCCCTCCAAAAGAGAGAAGGGGAGAGGGAGCCGTCCCCTCCCCACCCAACCAACGATCCGGTGCCCCCTACACCAACCTCCCTCCCCTTCTCCCATCCCCTCGCCTCTCCTCCTCCTCCTCCCCCGCCCCCGTGCTCCTCTTGCCTCGGCCGCCCGCGCCGCCTCCATGCGCCGGCGGGTAACCCCCGCGGTCTGCGCCACGGCCGCCTCCTTCGGCTCCCGCCTCGAGGAGAGCGTGCGGAGGACCGTCTCCGACAACTCCGCCGTCTTCTACTCCAAGACCTGGTGCTCGTGAGCCTCCCTCCTTCCTCCCGCTCTTTTTCTGGTTTTTTTCTCTCTCCCGCTTCATGCTTCGTTTCGTTGAGTTTCGTTAGTTGCTGTGTTTCCGTTTGCTATTTCTTCCCCTCCCTGTAAAAATGCAAACTTTGATATGATCTATGGCACCTTGATTTACGCCACGGGGTGATGGTCTTCTATAATCTGTTTTTATTGGAAGAGGAGTCTGTTGGACTGCTGAACAGTATCTGAGTTCCATGAATATATATGATACAAAGACGGGGGAAATGGATGTTAGTTGAGGATATTCGTGGTGTGGATGCTTCAAACATATATAGAGTCGGGTTCTCGTACATAAACTGTTTTGGAGATGTAGAACAGTAGCATTAGTCCTTAAATAATTTCAATCGCTTATTACATCGTCTGTTTCTTGCCCGCGAGTCTTCAAATGACTTCAGTTTCTAGTGAAGGTTTTTTGGCAAAAGGAGTGTCCGAATAAGTCGTTACTTAGTTGGGAAACTTTCTCTTGCTATGTCCGTGTCTCTTTTATAAGTAAAGTAGCCCTATTTTCTTTCTTGATTAAAGTCATATAGGTTGGAGGAGGTTTTCAAGATACGTACGCTTTGCTTTCAACATTATCAGCTTTTTGCTAGTAGATTACTTGGATGTTGGAACATAGTTTCTAAGCACTAGATTAAAACTCAGCTTCTCATAGAATAGTTGTCCAGCATAAGGGAGCGCAAGTAATATGAAAGGAAGTACTTGGCATCTGTAACTTACTAGGTCTCGTACTTAACAAGCGAGGAACCTTTATTTTACTACTTTACTTTATGTTGGTAGAGCGGCATATCTTATATCACCTGTATTTTTCAAATACTTGGTTATAGATGTCCATTTTTACACCAGTTTTTTATATTATTGCATACTTTTGATGGCATGCCATTCATACAAATGCTAAACTAGTAAGTTTTCATTGTTTATGTTATCTTTAAGGTGCTCAAGGTCCACAAATTCAGAAAGTGTTGGCAAGGCTCACTGGACAACACACGGTTCCTAATGTTTTCAATGGTAAGTGTCAGAACCTCATCAGTTTCTCGTGTTGATAACTTGAAGTGCCTGTAATTACTATCTGCATTAATTTGCTTATAATGTTGCATTTCGTATTGTCTCCTTATATTAGTCTCGGATGTTAGCTCATATTCTGATCTAGGTCACCAATTCATGACTTTTGTCTTCTTCTTTCGTTGATTAAGTATTTGTATTTTTTTGTCTTTTGAAATACTGGTGCTAGCGGTCCTGTACTTTTATATTTTCTTCAAGTGGTGATTGACTTGTACTTTCGTTTTTTGCAATAATGGTCGATGTTGGTAATTTTTTTCCATAAAAATTCTGAGCAAATTGTGAGGTGAATCAATGTAGAAGTAGGAGACCCACTGCACACGTCATTGTAGTTTAGAGTTTAGACGAAGACTACCTTTTTCTATTGTGCAGTAAAATGGATGGGAGAAATATTTTTTTCTTTCCCGACTTATGCTATCAATTAAGAAGATTTTGAGGACATCTGTTTGCTATACACCGTGGAGTTTATGGCTTAATTTAGTGGCATCTTTTTGCAATGTTGGGGGGAAAGTTTGGTATACGCCGTGGAGTTTATGGCTTCATTTAGTGGCATCTTTTTGCAATGTTGGAGGGAAACATATTGGGGGCTGCACAGGTACCTTGTTAATTTTTCTTGGAGCAGACTCTACCAAATTCTTTTTGCTTTCTTTGTTTGAGTTAACACTGGTCTTCCGTTTTGCTGTTTCTTTCTATCTAGATACCGTGAAATTGCACCGGAAAGGTGAACTAACACCTTTTCTAAACTCGGCAGGAATTGAAAGGAACCACAGCTCAGTCTCGTAATAATCAGACGCCATGTGTATCTACACATTATTATCAATTTATTTGCATCCGCAATGAAATTGTACAACGGTACATGGGTTTCAAAGCCAGTGGATAAATAAATGATTTTGTTTTTTTAACAAATTCCTATCACTTTTAACAGACGTACTCTCAAGCCAAATCTCCTTGCAACGTTAAACTAGAACTCAAACCCTCTGTTAATAACCTCCATGTGACTACCTCTTGCATTATTGCTTCCGCCTCCGTTATTATTTTGTAGATAAATAAGCATTAAGAGGTTCGAAACTTCAATATTAATCCAGGCGAGTGTGGAACTTTGCAATAGCTGTAGATTGGGCATATATCTACATTTTGCAATAGCTGTAGATTGGGCGTATATATCTGCATTTCTGCTCTGCAAACGTGGATTTGAGAACCTATCATTGCAGGTGAAATGGAAGGGAGAGGGGGGAGTGAACAAGGAAAAGAAGGCAGACATGCAGGAACGGCCGAAACAAAAACATTCAAGTCTGAAACAACTTATACTTAAATAATTACACAATAAGGTGCTAAAATATTGGGGAGGAAAAGAACCAACGATGGAGGAGTACTGAAAGATGAATTTTACACGAGGAAACTGGTAAATGAAGGAACTAGAATGAGTAATACCCAACAACGTACATTTCTAGCAATCCTCCTCAAATATGGTTTGATCAGCCTCCACAGCAATTCATGCTATTTGCATTACCAGCTACATTTACAGGCTTCATAGGAACTTGCAACTTTGCTATCTGCTTCCGCTTATTGCTATTTTACTGTGGTAAATTATACAAACGAAACTATATAACTGCACCGACATTATTTAAAACAAAGAACTGAACACACAAGAAAAATACTAACCACGAACTCTAAATGCCAACGTCAAAGGTGATGCCAATTATTCACCCAAGGCGTAGAGCAGTAGACATGTCAGTCATTTGCCTTTTCGACGTTTTTTGCCAGTGCAATTTGAGCAATACCACTTTCCTTTAGGTTGTTCCTTTAAACCAACACATCCGTAGTGAAACCATTCAATTTTGCACTACAAAATAGACATTCATTGAGAAAGCAGTCATTCAGAGCATAATATTTGCGCTTGAGCATTGAATTTTCTTAACATTATGAAAAAAAAAGCATTTATCTAATTTTTTAGATCGAACAAATAATCAAGTTAGCACGTACATCGGGATTGTCACAGGCAACCATCTCTCCATAGCTAACTTGGTTACAGAAACAATATGTTGGTTCATTCGGATCTACTGGAATATCTAACTCCAGGACAAGAGTATCTGTTTTTGCCGCATCTCCTGCCGCTGCAGCAGCCGTTGCAGTTCGTGTTCTGCAAAATACAAAAACAAATAAATGGAAACTCGGAATGTTTAAAGAAATACAGGAGACTGAGACATCAACATTTTGAGAGACATGCAACCTCACAGCCTGGCACTAAATCCACTGCTCCTCAAGAGAGACCCACCCCTATGGCACTTAGGGGCATAGCGGCTATAGCAGTCAAATATTGTACTCATCCAATCAAATATTCTTAAGCATATTCAAATTTTCAACTCTGTCCAAATAGCCATAATTCACATTTGTAATGGACTAGACTCCTGGTTTTAAAAATTAGAGTGACATGAAATTAAACTTAATTTCGGATGTGGATTAGAATCAGGCAAAATTTAATCTTTGCATTTGACTTTTGAAGTTTGTAAAGGCTCTGATCCCTCATATCAGATGGTACACTAATTGTACGCCCATCACAGTTGAGAGGTTTGCCATATATCTTTAAAGCACAATAGACACATTAGAAATATACACAAGGCCAGTCAAATAGTAAAAAAAATTTATCAAAATAAATAGGCATGATTGCAAAAAGAGATAGGGATAAAAAATAGGCCTATATACTCTACCAAGTACCAAAGTCTTTTTATTAAGTTACAAAACATATTTAACAAATACTCACTTCTTTCTCACACCACGACCACTTTCTCCAGCCTTTGCAGACTTAGGATTATTGCCATTAGGATCCCCAACAGTAGCTGCAACCTCTCTTTCTGGAACAGCCAGCATAGAAAAGATCATATCGAACAAGATTTTATGAGGCCAATGAAAACAAGTAAACAACAATATAATTATTAAATATGCATTTTGTCAAGATGCTAGCATACACTATATGTACTTCGCTAAAAATTACCTCGTCGAACATCTTCACATTTTTTCAAGTATTCATCAAGCTGCTGTATCTGTTGATCCACCTACAGCATAGAGAAAATGGTATATGCTTCAGAAATCTTGTTCTCCAGGAATGACGTTGTAGATAAGAATCACAAATATGCCCCAAGCAATCGATTTTACAAAACACACAATAAAAAGAACTGGAGAATCATGACCACAGTTATGTTAAAAACTTCTTACATAGAATGAGGGAAGGATAAAGATAATGATGGCAATGTGAAAGTGCAAATCAAAGAAACCAAACCCCCTAAACAATGAAAGCTTAGGCACTGAACTGACTACAGTCTACATGTTTCAAGAACCTTCTACGAGCCATCTTGTCGACAGGTAAATTTAAAGACATGTACCTCGATGTTGCTTTTCTGATGACACAAAGAACAAGGGTAGTAAATAAAACTTATAAAGGTCCAAAAGACCAATATGATAGAAAGACCTTACAAAATACAGGCACAACTTTTAACGAGAACATCACAAAGAGATGAGCTACCATTCTACTTAAACACACAGATTCTACCTTGAAAACACTAATCTTTTAGCTACTTAAATGCAATGAAGGAACATTAAGAACAATCTCAAGCATCCTTCCAATCAACATATACCTATTTGACTCCAATAAAGCCCTAGTGAATAAGAACAAAGCTATCTTTATTACATAGAGTGTATATTTGTTATAAAAAAGAAGGGTTTCAATAGATATTTGGTAAAGCTAGAAAGATGACATCATGGAGAAAATATACAAGTATTAGGTTTTCTTCTGATTGTACTTAAAATTTTGAAACATCACTTCAGGTGAGGGCTTCTACTAAATGATTTTATGTCTAGGAATAGATATAAAAACTTTTGGCATGTTGGCGGGAGTTCTTGGCTTCTCTGCTTCACCTGTTTGGAAGCTTAAGTCAGTCATGGCTGGAGAAGCCATGATTGGGTAAAATATGGATTAGTCAGGACTCAAAATATGACAAATTTGCACTATATAATAACTAAAATAAATGTCTACTCAGTCGCAGAAGCTCAAAAGTCAGGAAAGAAATGCAAAAACATAATTAAAGTGTTACTTGAAAGTGATTATACATGAACGTACCACATCATAAGCAGTTAAAGACAAAGTTATTTTCTCATCAGAAATCCGAATGCAGTGCTTTTGTTCATCAAGGGCCTCTTCTGAAAATCTGCTATGCGAGCCATCAGATTTAATGCTACCACTCTGAACACCCTTTTTAATTTCCTCAATTTCTTGTTCACATCGCAGTTCATTTTGTCTTTGGAGAACTGTCCACAATAAAAAAATTATAAATACAGAATGTGATTCATATGCAGTGACACTACTTTATCAATAGCAACGCATGAACAGGGAAATGAATCCATGTCATCTCAATGTAAGAATATATGTTTCAAAAGACCCTTAGATACACTTAAAATATAATAACCACTGATTGCAATTCAACCTCGTACAGCATACAAAAGGCTTACACGAAGGACATGTGGTTAAAAACTACTAGATGGATTAAGAAGAAAGCTTGAAGATACCAAGGCTTTTTTTCACGCTGGCTGCAAGATTTTTTTCTATCCTACAAAAATCCCCATTCTCCTTAATTTGTATCACATCTACCACACAAATGGAACGTGATAGTAAACAACACAAGTATTGGACATGTTCAAAAGTCAAATATATACGTAACAGGCAAAGAACCATTACCTTGCAAGCTTTTATCAAGCTCCTTAATGACAGAATAGTGTCGCTGCAGTAATGCAGGCAATGCCTCTAGACCTAAGCATGCCATAAATGAAAATCATCAACATCTAGAAAAAAATATCAACTACAATGTAAGGTTAAAAAGCTAGTTTACTCGACAGGCACACTCACAAAAACAGCCCAATAAACAAAGCAAGCAAAGGGCCCCAAATCCCAACCCCGCATCTACGTACACAGCTTTAAAAAATAACATGAAAAAATAGCATCTAAATAGGCCAAACAGGCTGAAACCATCAAAATTCCCAATCATTAGTTAATAGCTCACTCGGCTCTCCAAATCCCTAATTTTATACATCATCGTCATCAACATTATCATTGTACACTATATCCCAGCAGTGGCTAGCCACCAGTTAATTGCTTTCACATTTAAACTTTAAATCAATGACACAAATTATAGGTGTCCTCAATCATATTGCAACCCTCGAAAAAGATTTAATTGAAATGAAAATTCTCACACCATAACCACCAAGTTACACATTTCCAAATCATTCCATTCACACCGGGAGATGATAGTCCAATTGGATGATTTCAATGATAAAAAGTCAAAAATACATAATCTAAACTGTACTGCAAACGAGACAACACATAAGGAGACAAAAATTCTCTCTTTTGCTTTCATTTCAGATGAATTGACATGGAGTTAGGGTTTGGGGGATGGGGCTAACTGGTTTGAAAATCTTCGAGAAAAGCCATTCGATCAGATTGTCGGAGATCGGAGATGAAGAAAAAAGTGTAATTGCTTCAATCGGAAGCAGATTGAGGGTCCAATTTACGCCTGGATCTGCGTTTTTCCCCGCAATTTTGCCCCCTTTTCCCAACCGATTATGACGGTCAATTTTTTATCCGAAAAATTCCTCCACGTACGCGAATAGATATTTTACCAACTTGACTTTTTTTTCTTCCGACATAAACAACTTTTATTTACTAAATAAATTAAAACAAGATAATATTTATGTTATCAACCGGTCAGACATAATAATTAAAAATATGTAAAAACCCGCACAAGTATGTTTGAAACTATTAATAATACATATTAACTCCATAATAACAATATTAGTAATTGTTATTTTCAAAAACGAATAATGGACGTCTATTTCACTTTAACAAAAAATATATATTTTTAGATGACAATAATTATATACAACTTACAAATATTAAAAGTAATTTGTTACTATCTTAAAAATAAGTAATAATTTTAACTAAGTAGTATTAATAATTCAAAATTTAAATGGAAAAATATTTAGTAATTAAATCAAATTTATTATTTATTTAATATTTTTTAATTCTAATAAAATTATATTATAAGTTTTCTTCATAATTCACAATTATAAATAAGTAAATAAGAATTTTAAATTATGTAAGAATTTTAAATTTAGTTTTTGTTACTAAGAAACAAACTTATTTCAATTAATATTATTATAAATATGTTTAAGTTTACCAATTTTTCCATAATTCATAATTTGAGTTAAATTATACTCCAAAACGTACATAATATTAAATAATAAATAATAGCAATTCAAATTTTAAATTAAATAAGTATTAATTGACCCTTAAAATTATTATAGAGTAAGAATCAATCACAATGTAAAAAACCCCGAAATATGATGAATAATGAGATCAAGGAGATCCCCAATGCTTTAAGGTAAGTGAATTGATTAAAATTTTAACATAATAATTTCTCTTTCTTTAATAATTATTTTATTTTAGTTGACAATATAAAAAAATATTCTTACTTTTTAGGTAAAAAATTATAACTTTTATTCTAATCCATTAATACTTCCT
>JAVDBV010087119.1:6622-18093 GCA_032619315.1 Piper longum | reverse complement strand
TAGAGATGAGCTCGCATTGCTGATTCCATCGCCGGCGGCCGTCGTCGTCGCCATGGGGGGGTCGGCTCGGCATCATCGACTCCCCAGCGATCTTCCCTGACCAAAGCGCCGCCCACACTGTCCAGATCTAGTTACCCACCGGTCGTGCCTCTTTTTGCCATTTTCCTGTGAGCCGCTACCTCTGTCGGACACATCGATGCCACAGATACGTCGGGCTCACCAAGACGGTTCTAATGGTAGCACATACAACCACTATCAGGGCAGTAGACGTCACCGGCGATTATCGCCAAAAAACCGCGGAAAAGCTGGCGGAAAACCACTGAAACCCGCCGAAAAATCACCAAAGCTTGCCAAAAAACCGGATTGATGGAATTCGCAGGGTCTTTCGTTGAGTTCACCCAGTCAAACCCGATCGAGCTTCGATCACCGTCGAGCACATAATTCGAGGTTTGACACTCACAGACGACGAAACCCTAGCCATCGCGAATTGCCAACAACGCGAGGTACAATTACCTCCAAGTTTATTATTTGGAATTGATGATGGTTAGACAGCATGCTAGGGTTGAGTAATTGACATGATAAATGCCTAAATGTGAATGAAACGATGAGTTAGATGATGTGATTAAGAATGATGAGGATTGAGTGACTAATGAGGTAGTCTAAGCCTTATAGTTGGTTATGATGTAATTTAGAAAAACATAATAAAATTGATATGAATAGGGTGAGTTATAATTATTTTCACATTTATGATTGTTTGACTATTGATAAATGTTTGTATTGTGAGTGTGATAATTAGGACTAGTTTCATTCATAATTTATTTAGCAGGCTTTAGTATTTAGTTCTGATGTGTAAGTATGGAGTAGGAGATTACCATTTAGGTGCATTGACAAGCTTGGAGCTTCTACTAGGTCCGTTTAGGACTAGTCTCTGTTTTACGCTCTTTTTATTTCATGTTTGATTTATTACTTGCAGGACGGGTGGCATTTTATTGGATCCTACTTAACTCGGGCTATTTAGCCGAACAGCTTTCAAGATTAATAACCCTAAAGGTTGAGATATCTTCAAAATGATTTAGAAAACAAGATCCACCGCAAGTTGGCTGTGGGCCTATTTTATAAATCCCTTCCCATGCATATTATATATATTACCGATTTTTTAGTGAGATGATAGATGGGAAAATCGACTTCACATATTATGAGTGGATGTCGTGGCAGTCAAAGCGAGCTCTTGATTAGTGCAGTGGACTGTTCCATTCTAGAGGGATCCAGACAACTCCGCGTTTGAGTTCCTCACACCCGGAGAACATGGACGTTTACAGGTATTGTTTAGTATAGCGCATTTCATGACTTATGCTTTAAAGGGTACTAAAGGCGACCGCCTGAGAGTACTCAGCCTTCGTACTCAAGGCAAGGAGAACATAAAATAGCCGAAAGAGGCATTGGAAGTAACAGATTAGACAGTTCGGGATGCTACCGGGTCTGCAGCCAAGTGGTTCCTCAGTATGTGAAGACCCAGAAAATAATAATATTATTATTATTATTATTATCAATAAATAGTCAACGCGGTAGGATCGGATGTTGCAAAATTAATATTTCTATTTAAATTATTTACCCGCTACCCGGTTAATTATTAACTTCCCAGTTTAGGGAACCATATTATTTACCCGTTTACCCGACTAAGTGAAATACTAGTGTTGGGGTATTTTTCACATACCCTAGACGTCCACCTCTTCCCTAGGTGCAATTTATTATTTTCCCAATCTAGGTCTCCCACGATTTTCATTGAGTTAACGCCATCGCCACTTCAGTTTACTGCCGGCGAGTCTCTGCCTCTCTCCTGGCCACTATATTGTCACCCCCATGACCACCTCATAGACAGCTTTCCAGTCGTACCTCTCACGACCACCGGAACCGTCGCAGTCGCCGCCTATGACAGAGTTTTTGGAGCCGGTTTAAGCCGCCACGACCGTTTGGCTATTTTTCGGCGTCGGAGAGCCACCACCAGCCGGTCTGACCATCCCATTTGATTCCACTCATCTAGATATATATTTTGAGACCACCCATGACCATTGCCGTGGCTGTAATCGCCGCCGGCAACTCCGCCGTCAACGACTACAACTTCTCACTTTTACGTCTGATTTTCGCCCAGCCCATCGGCATTTTTTGGTGTCAGGCACCGCCGCCCCCTTTCTGCCCGTTTACCTGCCACTGGTGTCGGGTCTGTCTACCCGGTTTCACGTCTACCTGTCCACATTCACATGGGACTGGTCATTCCCTCGTCCGCCAGACCATGTCCAATTCAGGTCGCCCAACCAACCCAACCCAATTTCTAGCCGAGTTGGTCTGGCTCAACTTGGTTCGGTTGGGTTGAGCTTGTATTTGTCCGTTTCTCGACCGTTTTTGGTAATTCGCGAACCTTTATATTAGTCTAGATGAATATTCACATGATTGACCATGATTGAATGATATAATTATTTTTATTTATTTATTGTTTTCTTTATTTATTTATTCATTATTTTCATTTATTTATTTTTATTTATATGTTAATTGTATATGGTGAATGTTGACATGATTATTTGCTGTAATTAATATTATGGTTATTTATTAATATTAATCTTATTATGTTTATTAAATTGTATATTTATTTAGTTATTTATTTATTTATCTTTTTGTATGTTCGCTTGTATATTATTATTTGTTTGTATTTAATTATGCGTTCTTGTATTGTATAAATATGATATTATTATTATTCATGATTAGTGAATATTGAATAATTGTTATTTATTTATTGAACTATTATTTTATTATTTAATTAATCATATGCTTACTAACTCGAATATATATGATATTTACTAGTGTTTAATCGGGTATTTATATACTATGATTATATTATTATTTTATTATAGAGTATTGTTTATGTTCACCTATTTATTATTTATCTAATTATGTATGAATGTATTCCTTGATTATTTATAAATAATTAATTATTACTATCATGTCTTGATTTGTGTGCCACTTGTTTAATTCTAGGTTAGCATTGTTTATTTATTTTTTATTGTATTGATGATATGAGCACACACCACAAGCATGCATCGGGCATTAGTATTTTATTTAGCAACGGGTTTCGATGTAGGTTAAGGAGTCTAAGCTCACTTGTAGAAAATTCAGATTAAGATAGTAGTCGTAGTTGAGAGATTATGTGAGTGCGAATCAGGTCCGTATAATTATTTAAAATGTTGTATTTTCCCTTTTGGGCAGTCTAGTCGGCCTGAGCCTAGATTCGACAACCATGCACTGAGTGCAACTGGGTTAAGGAATTGACTCAATCCGACACAAAGCCGCACCCTTCATAATTTCAGAATTGACATGTTAGAATGGACTTGACAGGCATTAAGTTCATAATGGACATGTCAGAATGGACTTGACAGCCCAACAATGTTAGAATGGACCTGACAGCTAGATATGTCAGAATGGACCTGACAGCAGGACATGACAGAATGGCCCTGATAATCAGTAACAGATAAGTAAGAATGGACCTGACAACCCAATAATGTAAGAATGGACTTGACAGCTAGACATATCAGAATAGACCTGACAGCGAATAAAAGACATGTCAGAATAGATCTGACAACCAGTAACAGACATGTTAGAATGATCCTGACAGCTAGACATGTCATAATGGACTTGACAGTCAGTAACGGACATGTCAGAGTAGACCTAACAGCTGGACATGTCAGAATGGACCTGACTGCCAATAACAGACATGTCAGAATGGACATGACAGCTAATAATAGACATTTCAGAATAGACTTAACAGCTGGTAACGGACATGTCAAATGGACCTGACAGCCAATAATCTAAGACTGACCTGAGCGCCAAAAATCTATGAACCTGAGAGATAATAAATAGGATTTTTATTGACATGTTTTATTTAATTATACGGCTTAGTGTTTTAAAAATGCGTAATTGCCTCCGCAAGTTAGCAGCTTGAACTAAAGACTAAGAGACAACTGGGTGGTTCTTCTACCAACTCAGGTGACGAATGGATAATGAGCGGACTTCCTTTTTACTCTCTTGTGTTGTAAATGTGGATATGGGAAACAGTCCAAGGTTATGGGATGATTATTTTAATGAGTTAGACATATTTGCTTTAATACAAGTTATGTAGCATTTAAGTAACACCCGGTACGGTTAGGGTGGGTCAGTTAGTTATATGTTTGACTAACACCTAGCCAGATAGGCCCAAATATTTTGTAAAATGGCGGGTCGTTGCACAGTAGGTGCCCTTCAGAGAGTTCACGAGGAGTATATGATGTTTTCTTCCACATGAGAGTTTGCTCTCATAGCCAGTTTGCTATTAGTTATTTTTTGGGCCGGTAACACTTGTTACTGGCAGCTTTTGTACTATATGTAGGTGACGAGTGTGAGATGGACGTACCAACCTTGACGGAGGAGCAATGAGGTCTTTTACACACACACACATGTATTGGGTGACTGAATGTTTAATATTCTGTTTATGCTTTTATTATATTTGAACCAATGTGAGGTAATGAAAAGCATGATGAGGTGATGAACTACTAAGACATGATGCCATGATGTGAAAAATGAATTGAGGTGGGCTGAGACCCAAGATTTTGAAAAAGATGCTTACAGTTGATTAGAATTACTTATGAATAAAGTTGTTCATTTATAGTAATATATATTTGCATATGTTGATTTGATAGGGTGGCCACTAATTACATTTTTAGGGGAAACTCTATCCGTTATATTTTAAAATTTTCATTAATTTTATCATAATTGTATTGGTGTGTGATGTAAATTGCTTGTCATCCATGTAGTATCCTGTTAGGGTTTCATGTATTCATCCATATATGACAAGTCATATCTTCATCTTAAGACTCCGAGAATAGATCCGCACGGGTTGGGTTTGGGTTAGCCGACCTAACGGGGGCATGTAACATGCCTGTTCGTTCGCGTGGGTGAACCGGATTTTGGGTGTTACAAAACCACACCTAATTCAAATCGAAGTTAGAAAACCTATCAAATCCCAATGGTTTTGTAAACGAATCTCCAAGTTGTTGTTCGGTGGAAATAAATTGAATATCAATGCACCCATCATAAACATGTTCCCTAATAAAGTGGCACTTTGCCTCAATATGTTTGTCTAAGAGTGGAGAACCGGATTCATGGTGATGGCAATGACTCTTGTGCTATCGCAATACGATGGAACCTTCTTGATGTTCATTCCATAGTCCTTCAGTGTATGTTTACATTCACAATATTTGTTGACATCCAAGACTAGCTGAAATGTATTCAGCCTAGGCTTTAGATAATGCAACCAAATTTTGTTTCTTACATTGCCATGATACAAGACAATTACCAAGGAAGTAACAAGCTCCACTTATGCTTTTTCTATTATTCCTTGACATGACATAATCTGACTTTGTATAAGCACAAAGATCAAAATGAGTTCCTCTAGGATAATACCATATTCCATCGTCACATGTTCCTTTGATGCACTCGATGATCTTGTTGATGACCTTCATCGTAAAACCCCATCTTTGGGTTATGGTTTTACCTAAATGTAGTATCTCCGGTTCGGGACTGTAACGAGTTGGTTTGAATGAGCTCGAGCAAGACTTATTTTCAAACTAAGAGTATGGGCTCATATGACCATATGAGCATGTTATAATGGCTGAGAAAGCCGACATCCAAATGATAAGAGCATGAGTTACAAGTGTCGAGGTATATAGATGATTTGTATGAGTTAACCAGGGTTTTAGTCCTAGCTTTAAGGCCATTGCAGGGTTTACTATCCATTTGGGATTTTTAGGGTATCTTATTTGCATGTATCATAAGGATTTTGGATCATCGGATTGAGCCCTTGTGGGCCCAGCTTGATTTAGTTGAAGTTTTTATTCGATTGAGTTTAGGGCGGCCCATTTAGCCTGCTTGCCTCGATTCCTACTTATAGCGTCACTTTTAAGACTCAAGCCAATTTTTATTTTAGATGGTCTTGATTCAAGTTTTCTGTCCATATGTATATTACATATATCTATAGGTGGGTCACACTAGGCCATGAGTGGTCGAATGTCCAGATCGTTCCACATGGCAACATCTGTGCCGTCCACTCAACTGTAGCATCCTGCCTTCGATTTCTATAGATTTCTCATGATTTTGAGGATATACACCCATAGTATCGCTGCCAATTCGACTCGCCACCATTTGGGCCATTTTTCGGCGCCGGCGAGCCACCTACTGACAATCCGAATACCCACATAGCTTCTATTTGCTGAGAGCTTTATTTTGAGAACACCCATGACCACCACCATGGCCGTAATTGCCATCGATGATGTCTCCACACTAGACGGAATTTCTGGCTTTTTCCGGCCAGCCACCGGACTCTGCCGATCACCACCATCAGCATGATCCTCATTGCATAGGCCGTCGACCCTTACCGGCAGCGACCCTAGCCATGTCGCCGTCAACATTTTTCAGCAACATACAGCGTCTCCCCCATTCCAGCCCCTTTACCCGCGTCGCGTTTGCCAGCCCACGCTCGGGTCTGCATCTGCTTGGTCACACCGAGTCCGCCAGTCCAAGCTTGTGCCATGTCCATCAATCCAGACCAATCCAGCAAACCCAGCTCAGAAGTTTATTTAACCCAGACAAAGCCGAGTCGGCCCAAGTCGGTCTGGTTCAGCTCGGTTCAGTATAGTCCTCTCCAGCTTATTTTCAGTCCATTTTCGGTCATTTCTCGACCATTATTGGTAATTTAAGAACACCTACATTTGTTTAATTGGATATTCACATGATTTAGCATGTTTGGATGTTATGATTATTATTATTTTTTATTATATTGTTTCCTTATTTATTATTATTAATTTCTTGTTATTCGCGTATTTATTTATTATAATGCTTGTTTATATGACTACTTATTATTATTAAGGATATATTTACATCTTGATATTAGTCTAATTTATGTTTATTAAATTATATATATATATATATATTGATTTATTTATTTATTTGTCTATTTGTTTGTTCACGTGTATGTTTTTATTTATATATTTATTGAATTATTACTTATTTATTTATTTATATGTTTACTAATACGAGTGTATATGATATTACTCATGTTTAGTCGTGTATTTATATAGTATAATCATATTATTCTTTTAATGATTAGAATATTATTTAACTTCATGTATTTATTATTTACTTAATTATTTGTAAATGTATTCATTTATTTATTAATTTGTTATTTATTATTATGTCTCGATTTGCATGCTACATGTGTGGTTATATGTTTGTTAGCATTCTATTTATTATGATGTATTGTTGATGTGACCACTCACCACAAGTGTGCATCTATAGAGATGTTAGTATTTTACTTATCGATGTAGGTTATGGAGTCCGAGTCGCCATAGAAGTGTTGATGCGCTTTGAGCTTGGACGAGAGGTCCATAGAACTCTCCCTTTGCTTGGCCTCTGGTTGACTCCCTGTGTGTTGTGTTTAACCTAGTTTTAGCTATAGGACGGCATCGGTTGTGTCTTATCGGATCCCTTCGATGTCGTGTTATTTTGCTGTGATTTCTACACATGTTTAATAAAATATAAGGATGAGACCCCTTGTTAGTTTCCAAACTGAAGCTCCAGAAATATATGATACATGCCTCTTCCCTAAACCGACTATATCAATACGTGTATTTTTATAGATAAGAGAGTGAGTGGTCTGGAGATATGTATGGACTACACTAGTACTCCTTCAAACCCTAAGATAGTGTGGTGTATGAGGTTACTGTGTAATGCAGCACATTTCCAGAATTTGTGGCACTAACTCAAATATTCTTTTTTCCACTCGAGTACCATGGCAAATGCAATATAGAGGATGTGAGGGTATAAGCATTGTATGTATCAATATGAATATTAGCAGTGCATGCGAGCTGACACTTGTTTATGTATCTTTGTTTACCACCCAGTGTGAGATAATTCTAATGTTTTCTAAGTTTCCATGGTATACCCATTTGCCAATTTGTACTAGTTATTTTCTGACCAGTAACACTCGTTACTGATGTTTTTCATATTTTCTGGCAATTTGGAGTCGACTTTGGTGAGAGGATAGATAAAGGCTGCACACACTTGAACATAGTATAGTTATGTTCTTTCTTACTTTTATTTATATTTAATGCATTTTGATGTGTATTTAATATTGTCTTTTATTCTCATGATGCTAAGCGAGTTGTTTCGATCTATTTTATCGATCGAGTCTTACCGACCAATAACTTTATACAAGACTCGACTCGATTGTAATATTTTAGATTTGGTTCTTAGGTGAACTGAAATTAGGGTGTTACTTTCATTGTGTTACTCTTTTAGAATTTTTTCACACAGTGAACTGAAATTGGGGTGTTACAGTCATTGCCTTACTTACCGAAATTTGTAGTTGATTGATATCCACATTTCAAGACACACAATTGTGCTAAATCAAAGCTCAGAGACCAAAGGAAAGGACAGGGTGAATGTTCGAACTCTATCACCAAAGCACAAAAGAATTAAAAGAGTTCAATCAGATCTTAATAAAAATTGATCGTCGAATAATGCAGTGAGTTATACTTTAAATGATAACCGAATGGAATGAGTATTATACTAGCAAAACTACAAGTGACCTACTAATAAATTTGTAACTATTCTTCTGTGTCGGACAAACCATACATAAGATGTGAAACAAATAAGTTAACCAAATTAGATCAACCGAGAGAAAGGTAAGAAGTACAAATAGTTCCCAATTGGTATGTCCTCTCTTCTATACCACTGTGTCCTATATCTAGTGTCACAGGGCTGATTTGTGGTAGAATTTTCATCCCGCAATCATATCCCACGCAGCATATTTCCCTTCTAAAAACACTCAGCCCTCCACAAGTATGCAGCAATACCACAAAATACCATGGCACACGGAAACTGCCGCTTCGCTGCAACACCAGCACTCCAGTGCCGATATCACATCCGTCCGCAAATGCTCATGATATCTGATCACCGGCTACCAATAATTATACGCAAACCAGTCAAACACACATAACAACATAAGCCCACCAAGGTTGTTTAGCATCCGATGTCCAAACCAAGCCCCCACTCGGCTTTTAAAGATCTTGAGGAATCCAACCCTGGATCTTGTACTTGGCACCATGCAACATGGCATAAATGTCGACACCACTCAATTACGGGACTCTGGCCCCAACCTTCATCTCATTAACAAGAAACCAAGGATACAAGTAATCACTCTACCCTGACTACTTGGCTAGTGTGGATATGCAAACCCCACGCCCTACCTTTCTACCCCGATCGGAAGGCCGTGAGAACAAGAGCACTCTCCACTCACAACATTCCTCACCAACATGACCAAAGCCACCCCATGGTCGACTTGTTTTACATACAATCCCTCAGCCTAGAAAGCCACAAGGTCATGGAACAAGAATTTTGTGCCTCGATCCCGGTAGACGGCTGCTCTAGCAGCACCCTTGAAGTTCCAGCCCTTGATTTGAAGAACTGGCCGTGGCGTCTTCAAGCATCTCCTTACTTGATCATGGCTACCTCTTCTCCACTTAGAGATTCACAGCAATTCACTTCCCGTTTTTCTCTTTCACAAAGAGTACGACTACTTTTATATAGAGATGCCCTCGTGTTAATGAGACCCGATGTCCTCATCGGAGGGTTAAGCCCTACCCAAATACTTCTTGATCCTCCTCTCGAATTGCCACAAGTCCTTCTCATTTTCCCAGCTCGCCTCTCTTCTTGGTTCCCCCTTCCACTTGATAAGATACTCCGTCCTCTCATTGGTAGCACCCTTGCCGACCTGTCTGTGCTCTAAAATCTTTCCCACCTTCTTCTCAAGCAACTGCCAGAATGTAGGTGGAGCTCTCTTAGGACGAACTCTCCTTAGATTGACCAAATCCTCATGGAAAGGCTTGAGAAAGCTAATGTGGAAAGTTGGGTGAAGGTTGTACTTCTCAGGAAGTTTCAACTCGTATCCCACACTCCCAATGGTCTTCTCCACCTCAAAAGGACCATCATACCTTTGCACCAACACTCGATGCACCTCGAAACATCTGATTTTCTTCCAAATCTGTAGCGTGAGATTCAGCTTTACCTTGTCCCTAACATTGAATGACAATGAATCCACTGCATTTAGTGTTTTGCTTTGGCCAATGAATCCACTGCATCCTTGTACAGGTCTTATTGATCCTTGCCAAACCTACATGCAGCTGGACACTTTACTCCATGGCCCAGTAGGGCAACCTCCCGTGGTGTAAGAGGCTGATGGCTTGTCGCAATCTCAAAAGGGCTTAGGCCCTTAGCTGAAGAACGGTGCTGATTATAGTAGAACTATGCCACATCAAGAAGTTCCAACCGGTTCCTCTAACTAGCTGTGACGAAGTGCCTTAAGTACTATTCGAGCAATGCATTCATCCTTTTAGTCTACCAATCAGACTAAGGATGGTTAGCTGTAGATAAGGTCAGCTTACTCCCTAGTAAACAAAACAAACACATCTAGAATCGTCCCGTGAATCTGGCGTCCTGGTCACTCACAATGTCTGCCGGCACTCAAAAATGCTTCACCACGTTCCTGAAGAATAGTTCACTAGCAGTCTCGGCTGAGCATGCATGTGGCGCTGCTGTAAACCGATCAACTACATCCAACACTGAAGACATCCCCCTCACCTTGGGGGACAGAGACACAAAGTCTAATGAAAACGAACACCACGGCCTCATCAGTGTGGGTAGGGGGTGTAGCAAGCCGGCCTCTAGTCTTCATTCCACCTTGTCCCATTGACACATCAGACAAGACCTCATGAAAGCTTCATTATCGGCCTCCATCTTCAGCCAATAGTACACTCGTGACATGACTGCAAACATCTGGTCCTAGATGCCCACCCACTTTCGTCGTAGTCTACCAGTACGGATGTATAGATGTCTTCAAGCGTCTCCTTACTTGATCACAGCTATTTTTTCTCCACTTAGAAATTCACAGCAGTTAACTTCCCGTTCTCCTCCTCCACAAAGAGCAAGACCACTCTTATATAGAGTTGCCCTCATGCTATCTAGTTCCTACACATAAAACATGTATATCTTGACCGTAATCTTTATCTCAAATAGCACACAAGATACTCAATGCATCACTATGTTCACAGCCATGTTCACGGCCATGTTCATCCACCCAATTTAGTTACAACTAACATTATCTCTTCGGCTAAGGATGTAAAGACCCAGAAAAAAAATTAATAATAATAATAATAATAATAATAATCAAAATAAATACATTCCACGCGGTGGGATCGAATGTTGGAAAAAATAATAAAGTCATTTAAATTATTTACCCGCTGCCCAGTAAAGTATTAATTACCCGGTTAAGTGAACCCTTTTATTTAACCGTTTAACCTGTTAAATGAACGATACCATCTAACCGTTTAAAC
>JAVDBV010087118.1:2861-25527 GCA_032619315.1 Piper longum | reverse complement strand
ATATAATGATGATATGATGGTTTCCTTATTGCATTTTTAAGAGAAACTCGGTCCGTTTATTTACAAGATTTTTATAATATTTAATCGGTTGGAGTGTGATTTTTCATCATCATATCATCCATGTATCGCCCTGCTAGGTTGTGTACTTCATACATTCATTGTAGTTTTCTTTTCATTTTATGATGCTTAGAGTAGATATCTTCCACTTAAATTCGGGTTGACCAAATTAATCGAATTGAGAATTAGTTTGGTCCCCCGTATCATTTTCAGTTTGGTTAATAGCAAACCAGATTTGGGGTATTACATCATGCCTATGTAGTGAGCTCTTATACCAAACCTACACAAACAGAACAAATATTAACGCTTATGTATACCTAGATGATATATATGATGGATAAAGCAAACATCACTAGGACAATCAAGTATATCTTGATCAATCAAAACATTCCCTAATTCTGTCGATAATATAATCATATATAACTATATGATACCAAAAGAACATAATAATATTTCATGCAACACTCAATAAGGTAAGGTAATCCCAATAATTATGTCATATAATATGATAAACCTGTAATTAATTCTATATCATACAACAATTTTATCCTACAACATTATCATACAACAATTTTATCAATTAATACTTAACCATATGAATCTATATTCTTAGGTGATCATGCCATCAACATCACAAATTTATTAATATATAATTAAACATAATAATTAACTAAATAAAAATCTTGATTTTGATAATCAAACTAATACTCAATTATGAAAAATTAATCATTAGAAATATATGTATTGTTCACAAGTTTAATTACCTAATATTAATTAACAACAGATATCAACAAGTATATATTTTAAAGCGACTAATCAAGTATTTTCCTATAATTACAACAACACAAGCATTCACATGACATATACATTTTACATCAATTCATTCACAACACACAATTCAATCAATAATATAATCATAATGATCAATCATATAAAATGAAATGAAATTAAATCATATACCTAAGTCAGCGGTCATGTGGCAACGGCCATGGTTGCCATGAGGAGGAAGACGGTGGCTATGATTGCCATCCCACAAGTGAAGTCAGCAAGGGAGAGTAGCGCGAGATCGTTGGAGCTACCATTGGCTAGCAGTGACGGCCAGTCACGGGTGACGATGGTGGTTGTGGTTGGCTAGGGCAGGGAATGGCTGAAGGGAAGGGTTTGGTTAGGGTAGGTGAGGTTGGCTAGGGGTTGATAGTGTGGATGGCAGCGGTGTGCGACTGGCAAATAGCGGCGCTAGTCATTGACGACAATGCATGCAAGTGGCGGCCTTGACTCACTTGAGGTCATCACTCATGTTGTCGTTCAAGCCAGGAAAGAGTCGGGAATGAAGACTAATGGGCTAGGGAGGGTCGCTGGAGGTCGTCGCCAAAGTTGGTGGCAACTGGCGATGCCTGCAAGGCGGTGGCAGTGGATGGCCATGAGGGAAAACATGGAGAAAGGGGAGGGAGGGAGGGATGAAAGGAGGTGGGTGAGGTAGCAGCGACGGCGAGGGGAGGTCCCTGGGGTGGTGGCTGGAGGTGGCAAGGGGTTGGGGAACACGAGGGGGTCGAGCAGTGAAGAAAGAATCAGGGGGAGAAAACACATTGGGGGCAATTTTTTAAATAAAATTTGACTCTCTTGACTCAAGTTAATAATAATAAATAAATCCTAAAAAATAAACTAAAATATAAGAAAATACTATAAAATAAAATAATGTCGACTTAAGTCGAATGACATGTTATAAGCCTACTAAACAACCTAAAAATAATAAATGATGCATCTTAACGGGATAAATGACCTAAATCTAATTTTACAGTCAACTATAAATAAAATAAACTGAACGTACTCTTATATAATTTGATAACTCTTTTTTCCGGTGTATTACTAACGTTATCACTATATACCTGGATACACATAAGCTCATGGCTCATAACATACGGCCAGCCTTAGCTTAAAACGCGTAATCTAAAACTGATTCGACTCGAGTTGATCGCTAAACCAACATGTTCACGAGTACAAAATCCCAACTCGAGTCACGGGTTTTATAATTATAAGTCCTTTTTGAGGGTCTAAAGGGCCCAACAGTGGTATCAGAGCCAAGTGCGCTTTGATGTTTTACCTTATGATTTAAGGAAAATTTGTCAGGTGGTGACATATTATTTCTATATGATGAAAAATAGATTATCAGACGATCATAATTTTGGGGTCGCCCGATTTGATAAGGGGAGATTATTAGATTTATCCCGCATCGGGTATGGATAATATTAGTAACTTGTACATAAGTTAATGAACAAACTCTATTTATTAAACTGGTTTTTAGATTAAAAGTGACATATAACACCTATTTGAAGTTTCTTTTGGTTGTTTTAAACTCCTTTTAGGAGCCGGAAGGGCCCAATAATGTCTTTCTTTTCATGTCTTTCTATTCTGCTTTCATTTCTCATTTTACTACTCACCTATGATAATTTTTTATGACACGTGAAAAAATTTGTTGTTTGACCATTTTATGGAGCTTTTGGTATAGGTTGTTCTATCTTTTATAGATACATACACTGTTAGAATGTCAAAAGAGTTCTGACTTTTAAACAACTTAATTGATTTTGCTTGACTTTAAACTTGAAAAAGATTGCTTGGTTAAATTTGCTTTAATCATTGCTTTCAAAACACCAGCCTAATCAAATATTGACATAATTATTGTTCCATGCTCTCCACTTGGTAAAATAATTAAGTTTCGACGTGTAAGATGTTTATTAAAATGATAATTTATGCATAATATGTGTTCTTTCTATGATTGTCATTAAATTTATAATTTTCAAACGGCATCCTTTTTCTTTTAGCATTAGTTGGTATATTTCAGAAGTAAAATGGTGAATTAATAACCTAAATGTATTTCAAAATAACTACAATTCTCTGAAAATTTAATCCACCATAAACTTTAAACAATCATTATAAGGAAATGATAATGATTGATATAATTCTATTGGAGGATTATTTGGAATTAATATAATATCAAATAATTAGGAAGAAATATACATAAATAATATTTGTAATTAAAGTACAACCCTACAAAAACATATCACTTGTACTTGTGGTAAGTCTCGGAGCATATTTAAGGTTGGCTTGGGCTATGCTACCATAAGAAAAGGGCAAAATTCCATAATAAAATTTTTAAAAATAATAGTAAAACTTGACTCGCTCCCGATTCGAGTTAATAATAATTAATAATTTTTTTAAAAATAAACTAAAATATAATAAAATATCATAAAATAAAATAATGTTTACCTAAATCGAATGACATGTTCTAAGCCTACTGACCCACCCAAAAATAATAAAAAATCTTTCTTAACGTGATCAACAACCAAAATCTGATTCTACAATCTATTATAAATAAAATAAACGAGGGTACTCTCTTATAATTTGATAACTCATTCTTCTTTTACATTATTAACGTGATCATCATTATTTGGGTATACATAACCCTCATGACTCATAATACATGACCGACCTAGGCTTAACACGTGTGTTCTGAAACTGATTCGACTTGAACCAACAGTTGAACCAACTAGTTCACAAGTATAAAACCCTGACTCATAGCCATGAGTTTTACAATTATAATCCCCTTTTGAGTCAATTACAAGTACATTTTAAGGACTTAAAGAACCTAACAGTGATATCAAAGCCAAGTGGTCTCGTGGTTTTTGATATTTACTTACGCCGATTATGGAAGTCTTCTTCGTAGGTTTTACTTGATGATTTAAAGAGAATTTACCATGAGATAATATATTATTTCCGTCTGATGAAAGAAAAATTATTAGACGATAATGATTTTGGGGTTGCCAAATGTGTGAAAGGAAGATTGTTAAATATATCCCGCGTCAATCATAAATGATATTAGTGACTTTTATATATGTTAATGGGAAATTCTTATTTTAAGCTAGTTTTTTAATTAATAGTGGTATGTGACACCTATAGTAAGTTTTTTTTTTTTAATTTTTTTAAACTCCTTTTAGCTACCCACCTATGATAATTTTTTATGACACGTGAAAAAAATTGTTGTTTGACCTTTTTATGGAACTTGGTATTGGTTGTTCTAACTTTTATATATACGTACACCGACTAGAAAGTTAAAACAGTTCTTTTGCGCAACTTAATTAATTTTGCTTGACTTTAAACTTGAAAAAGATTGCTTGGTTAAATTCGTTTTAATCATTGCTTTCAAAACACCAGCCTAATCAAATATTGTCATAATTATTGTTCCATGTTCTCCACTTGGTAGAAATATATAAAATACAAGATCCCGCGTTAAAACGAATAAACTCGACAACAACAGTACATCATACGATAACCTCGATAACCTCAAATATATTTTATATGAGCTTGCTATAGGCAAATATGATTTTTTTTTGTAGTGCAAATAATATAATTCTTGTTGTTCATATTGTAAAAATAAGTAAATATAAACTTTTATTATTGTAAAGAGTTATCAATCTATCAAACTACAATATGACTATTTTGTCGATACATATAAATTAAATTATGAGTAGGGGCAGGTTAGTGAACAATTTTTTTTTCTCATTTCAGCATGTTCATTTTTGCTTGCTAATGCATTGCAATTCTCATTTTTATGTCAGCTTTGTCATTCTAATTATTCAAGAAATCACATGTAATGTCACTTTTAATGAAACTATATCCTCATTAAATTATTTCACGTCGAGTAATCAATGACTTAACATTGAAACCAAATTTTATTTACGAAGAAAAAAATTATAATACAAAAACAATGCAATTGGATCAACATGTGTATGCACGTTGTAAAAAACAAACGTATTGAAAGTGTATGGAAATAAGTAAAATTTCCAAATTTTACTTGTTATATATTCAATAATTTTACAAATATTATTTGTTATCATTACAATTACTAGTCAATGTGATTAGAAGTAAAACAGGGTGGGGGGAGATAGGGACCCAGTAGGAATGGAGGAATACCAATAATGAGTGGCATGATGGGTGCATGATTAATAATAGTATGGCAGGCATGTGAGGCAGCCGTGTCGGATGCCTGTCCCCACGTGCCTCCCCCATCTCTACCCTTCCCACGTGACCCCTGTTCCTCACCATCTTGTTTTGTTAGCAGGACGCCCGGATTTTGTCCGCGGACATGGTCATGATCTACTACAAGATCCCGCGTTAATAAAAGTGATAAAAATATTTACAAGGATAGTAATTGATTTTGCATCCAAAAAGCAAAAAAAAAACATGTCCTTTAAAATGAATAGTAATATATTATTTGATTTTCACACTTGATAGAAATATATATATGTGCACGACATATAATTAGCATTTGTTGATGTCAAATTTTATAAATTGTCATTGTTTAATTTCTTCTAAATTACTTTTTCCCCCCCAGCATTTTACTAGTTGTTAAAGCTATGTCAGCTCATTGTTGAGCATCACAAATACTTATTCTCCGTTAAATTTTTTGTTTGTTTGTGTTTTCCATGACCAGTTTCACATTTTTGCTGATAATTGAACAGAACTTGAGTTGGCCAAGTGACCCTGTCCATATGGCAATAATCAAAACCCACAAAACATGCACTAGATCATTGCTTGGTTGTTTACATGATAGAAACATATTCGAGAGCATTAATCTAATGCAACCTTTTTTTTAATGTAGATATCATTGAAAGAAGCGTGTCAAAGGCTGTAAATCTTTATCTTATAAGCAAATAGTACATTAAACAACTATTCATGTTCTAAGCTGCAAATACAGCTATTAAAAGGTTGACCAAACTTCAAAAGACTCCACCCAAATTTGTTATCATGGCAAAAAAAATCTGTGACCTCAACAAACAAAAAATTAACTAATCTTTTCCTGGTCCATACCTTTACAGGACTTGTGAAGTATTTTTTTTATCGTAGCCGTTTGTTTTTTTATTGAAATTAATATTATAAATACAAACAAGACTATATTGATCAATTTTATAATTAATATTATAGTTTTATATAATATATCATATTGGTTGGTTCGAACTGTTACAAAGTGTTTCTCTTAAAATCTAGTACAATTTATACTTTTATATTATTTTAACTTGTACCCAATTTTTTTAATTATAATATTTTTGCTTTTTATTAAAAATTATAGTGCTAATCAATATATGATTAAATATTGATCATTAAAAAAATTGGATTCAACCTCGTAAACCTTAATATACACTGTATTAATTATTTGACATTAGTCTCTTTTAATTTAAAAATTAGTTTATAAAATAAATTTTTTTATAAGTTTATATACAAGTCACCGGCCACTTTTAGAACTGATATGGGACCAATCCAATAATTTTTCCCCTCACACATCAAACCGTAATTCTCTCTTCTTCGTACATACTTTAGTCCATGTGCTACATTAAAGTTTTAGAAGATTTTATAATTGTCGGATCTTATAGGGAAACTTTCGTTTATGAGAAATTTAAAAAGATTTCAAATTAGACCAAGTGACTTACCATAAAGTAAATCAGGATAATACCAAAACTTAAATAACTAAATGACTTACCATGAAGTAAATTGGGATAACACCAAAATCCAAATAACTAATGGACCCTTGAGGTGACAAAATAGATTTATAACAGGTATAATGATTTTTTTTAATTCAAACTCTAACTTAAAAATAAAGTTTTTTATTAATTTATATATAAGTCACAACCCACCCCTAAAAACCCGGACTAACCCAACACAAGTAAACTACAAAACCTTAACTCAATTACAAAGTTGCATGGAGTTTTTTTTTTTTTTTTTAAAGGTGAAGGAAGAAAATAAAAACACAATAGAAAGGGGTAGAAGGACGTTGAGACAGAAGTGGCCAGATCATCACACATCACACGTGCAGTGGCGTCACAGAGAATCCAACGCTGGTCTACCGAAAATCATTTGACATTCCCAAATCCCCAAATATTGCCAGCTGGACCCAATCGGACGAAACTCCAACACGTGCGAGAGAAATTGACCGTCAGATTTCGATTTGGGGGCAAGTTCGAAGAAATTGGTCGCACGTGGGGCCGGTGAGAGGCATCCCATGTGAGCGGCCTTAGCTGGGCCTCATGTGCAGGTCGGTAAAAGCCATTTTGGTCTGCACGTGTGGAACGTACGGCCCTAGATTTTGTCCTTTTTTATTTTCTTTTAAAAATAATAAACATTTTTACACTCAAAGTTTGGTCTTGCTTTTGAAGTTTGATTTTCAACGGACGCCAACTCATGGTCATCCCCATTGATCTATAATATATATATATATATATATTGAACCCACTTTATACATTAGAAGGCGATAAATATTTTGAAGCCAATGAAACACCAATTAGATCCCCTTCTGTGGTTTACAATCTCATTGAATTAGTATAAACATTTCTAAACATTGCTTAAAAGCTTCTATTTCTCTTCAAGAAGCTCAAAAAACCCTTAAAAAGCTAATTAGAGGATTCCTTTTCATATCAACCGATCATTAAAAAAAAACCTCATTTAAATTAAAATCATTATTGTATTAGCTACTGATTACTCAATAATCCTTCACTTAATCAGAAAGACAAGATTAAGATGTAGAGAAGGAGAATATGCAAAACCTGTGCTAGTCAGGCAAATCATGGACTTGGGACCTTTATTAATCACGTGGACAATTGGAGTGACAAATAATTAATAATAATCAGTGCCTTAAAGATTGCTTAGTTCATCGATTCCGATATAAACAAATTGATTAATAGCACCAATCATGTAAACTTACAATAATCACTTGTTACAGACAAGCGGATGGAGCGAGGATTATGTCGAAATAAAAGATGATTAGCGAGTATAATCCACGCATTGTCCTTCGAGGCCACGAGGCCCACTTGGATATTATTTGGATCCTAATCATATGCGAATGTCGGCTAATCATGTGTCTAATTGGGGCATGATCATTTTTTTAAACCTTGGTACGATTTGAGTTTCAATTTGGCGATTGCTTATAGTTAATTGATCCGACATTAGGGGCCCATAATGATTAAGTTCATGTGAGATTAACGAAATGTTTAATGGTGGAAGCGAAGAGGTTAAGCCACTATCATTGACTACTTGTTGGCCGGTTTCTCAAAAGGAGGAGGTTGATACTTCTTTTTAAGCGGCATAATAATATGCTATTATTTGGTTCATATTATATAAGCCACACTTTGTGCATCCTTAATTAATGGTGTTACTACATAACTGGATTATATTTATTGAAATCCAACTGTTGTCCGTACGAAAATTTATTTCGACGGAAATATGAAAAAGTCCCAACAAATGTTTGAAATATTAAGAGTTAATGATGCTGGATTAGTGATGGGCATTGACGTAGTTAGTTCTATCGGGTCGAACTTTAGACATTTGGCACATATTATGTTGGCTTGAAATCTTTTTCCTATATAAATAAAACTGGCATGGTGAAAATGAAATGCTCCTAGTTCGACTCGCAAACATTTTGTTTTGGAAACCTAGGTGGTTTGTCATATTGACTTTGCCCTTGGTCGAATTGTTATATTTGAAGCACTTGATCGCCTCATTGTTCCATGGAAACTAGTCCTTTTAAATAAAAAGCCAATTCAAAATATGTTTAATAGTTTTCGATCTATAGCTTTACCCTTGTTTAAATTCGCATTTTCTTAATGATGCAAACTCATTTAATCATTGCACAAATTTGGTTTAGGTTAAGATAACTTCAACCCGGATGTAGCTGAAATAGAGACCGAATTTCCTTCAAATCACCCCCCTTCCCCTTAAACAATCGTTGCCATGCTTGTCAAGGATACAATATATGATCCTCACCTTTGAGGACTCGCTTCTTCTACGTTAACAACGCCTAACCAGTCAAAATTTCGCAGGAGAACTTGTCATAATTTTTCTTTTTTCTTTTTTTGTGAAAAATGTCATCAATTTGACAGCTCATTTTTAAAGACAACCACAAAATAAAGGCAACACAATCAATATACAGAATATGTGAACTGTTTAAGGGGATGGCAATACCTCAATTTAGGAGATTTCGGAAAGCCAATTATCTCAGTTTTCATTCACTTTTATAAGAACACTGAAAGGTGGCGGACAACCTCTTCTGAATTTAGTCTACCCATTCCAGCTGAAAAATTGAATAGTAAAGGTGTTAAAAGCTGTTTATCTTTGTGGTCGGCCAATTGTATAACCTTAGTGTTAACTACACTCCCACAGAATAAAGTTTCTATTCACTCTTCAGCGAATGTTATTAAATAAGAAAAATCATCATCAAGCAATTATTCACAACGAAATCGCATATTTGGCTTGAAGAAACCATTCAATACCTCCTACAGGTTGTTCTAAACTTCGGGTCCATTTGCAAATATCCTGATCAGACCACGAAATACTTGTGCAGATAGATGAGATGCTTGCAGTAGCTCACCATCCAAGTTCCAAGCACTGTCACCACTGGAAGACGCGAATGTAAATGCAGGTGTCTGTCAATTACAGAGTAGTTGTTTGAATATGAGAGACTGTATTACAAGGCAGTGAAAAAAGTTGTACAACTATGTAAGCAAATAGATCATGAACTACATGCCTTATGGTGTTCCACAAAATCAAAATTCAGAGGATCGCCGCCTTTTCTTGCAAGCTGAGTTAAATGCCTGGAGATGCAAACAACAAATAAGCATATTACATAATGTCACTCAGTGTAATGAGAAACACATAGAAAAGAAGATGCATTATCAACAAATCCATACCATAAATAGTGAGCTCGAGGGCAGTCCTTAATCAGCACTAAATCCAAGAAACCATCAGCAAGATGCGCATCAGACACAAGGCCATCTGGAGCTCTTCCATTTCTGCATGAGATGATGGCTGCACCAACACTTAGGTATCTTCCTTTTGACCGACACCACTGATTGTCAGCATTGTTGATGAGTTTGCTGTCTTTGCTACAAGTTAGACAATTCGCACGACAAATTGTTTTGTTAGATTGCCTTGATTTTCTCCAAAGGTTTTGGATACCAACTGCTACATGAGCCCCTGAACGAGATGGAACTTCTGTGCTGGCATTAAGATAAGCAACTTCAGCTTCATAAGACCTAAAAAAATAACATGATTTCATATTATGTAAGCAAAAAGGTAAAACCAGAGAGATTACAAATCTTATGCTCTTTCATGCACCAAATCACACCTGTGCTTCAAAAACACCTTTGTGCCAGCATAGTCATAGCGTTTAGGGCCCATCCAGCGATAAGTCTCACTTTCTTTTATGATATCTCCATAAAATCCATACCTGACAATAACCCAAGTGAGGTTTAGACAAACTCAACGGAGGACACAATTCATCATAACACCATACCAACAAATTAACACTCAAATATTCAAATATTTGCAGCAATTGCTCATTGTTAACCACTAGACCTAAAGATTTATGTCAAAAAAAAAGAAAAAAAGAAAAAAAGAGCAATTACCCAACAAAAGAAGATGCATAATGAATGGAAGGTGACTCTGTTGACGATGGATATGTTTTCCATCTAACAACCTGGGCAATGTCAAGGGATATTCTTTTGCCAAAAACAATTTGCAAAGCAGAAGTCACTGGATCCCGCAAACCAGTAGTACTGCAGAGGAACAGATCCCAAGCATAAGTCGGGCTAACCAACACAAAGAAGATAATTTGTGTATGACTGAAGTTGATAAGTCCATGGTAAAAATTAGTTGTTTGAAATCTTCCTTTGCAGCAACTTGTACACACACATGTAGTTCACAATAAAGAAAAGCAAGACACATTAATAGTGCAGAATTTGGAATTGGACAACACTAGATGCAAATTTTAAAGAGCAAAAAGTAAAGTTCAGTTTAGAAAACAAGCATGATACTATAGAACTATAAATGCTTTCTTTACTTGTCATCTGAAACTTAAATGGAGCTCTTGATCACGATGAAGTTAATAGTCTTCAATTGAAGGAATTTCATATGAGAGCCAAACCTATTGTTTTGAATTTTACATCTAAAAGCTGTATTAATAAAACATCATAAGTATTGAGAGGACCTTGCTTGACACAACTACATCTTAATACGGAAGTACAAGAGAATACCAAATTACAATAGCATCAGTTGAACCAGAAGGAATGAGCCCAAGCGTAAATCTTTCATGTGGTATGAGAAATTCAGGATCTTGATTTGAAATATCTGAAGCATCACCAGAGTCAAGAAAGAAACGTTTAAGCCCATCAAATAGTTACAAGATACAAGACCTTTAACGAACCTGTGTCACTGAGTCCATTCTTCTCTCCTATAAAAAATGGGGAGATGGTTAGAAAAATGACCAATTAATCATGAATTAGTTTGTATGTTCAGAGAAATGTATCAAAGATAGACCGGTTATACAAACTGGAAACTGTAGCGCCAAAATTGCTAGCTCCTGGACTTTGGAGAAGAGGATGACAATCTTCACTTGTATTTATATTTTCATCTGAGGCGTTACAACTACCACTAGCAATAGCACCATCCAAATTAGCACAGTCAGCAGGAGCGGGAGGATAAGGAGCTTTATGCCTTGATAATAAAAGCCCATTCAAAATTTCATTAAAGAAACCATCGCCACCCTGAATATGCAATCCAAGTTAAATCTGTCAATCAGGAAAAAATATAAGCTATTATCTATCAAAGTTCTCATTTACTGCCAACTATCCAAAAAGTTGATACAAATGTGAAAAAGCAGAAATAAAAAGACAGGATATGGCTATACATAAAGTTCCCTTTCCCCTTTCTTTTTCTGATGTTCTACCGTGCCATTACAAACTACCCGCATGAAAATTCTTCAAAATAAAACATTTGCTCAGAAATGATTTAAAATGCAAAAATATGTAAGCCTTTGCTCACTGAAAATTATGTTTCACTTATCAGAAAAGAAATGACTGATTATTTGGTAAGGGATTCACGTGTGGAGACATGAAAGACAAATTAATTAGAATCACTATCTGATGACGTGCAATATTAGAAAGTTCCTTATATTTATTTACTCGAGTCTTTAATAAGTTTGAGTTTTAAGTAGTTGGTTTTCTAATTTATTTGGAGTCTTAGTTCTTGTCCTACTAGAGAAATAAGTTAATTTATAAATTATATTAGGAGTTTGATTCAATAAGGAGTTTAATTGTATTTTTGGAATTATTATTAAGCCTATTCCTAGTATTGGTCAAATTAGGATTTTTAAGGTTTTTGCCTATAAATATTGGCTTCTCCAAACATTGTAAGGGAACTTTGGTTAATATTGGGAAGAATATTATTGATAAAGATCCAGTTTACCATAATTTTCTTATGTTATTTGCAAATTTCTTAGGAAAAGATTAATTTAGCATTGCAATCTTGCATCACTTTCCCACGCTTTCTAGTTGGATAGAGTCTATTTCAATTTTTTTTTTTAAAAAGAGATTTTAGCTATAAGATATAAAATGGCAGAGACGAGATAACTTGCCACGGCTACAACTCCGTCGTAATTGTTAAGCTCCCTGTTTGTCAGGGAAGTCATTATGTCAGACGCATGCCCAGCCCTATTTGTGATTATGACCTGCAAGATTCAAAACAAAAAAAATGCATACGATGGAAGATTTCCTGTCTCCTTAATCACAAAACTCTTTCAATCAAGATAAATGCAAACACTTTTTTAAGCTGACCTTGGTGCCAACTTTTGCACGGGAAAATATGGGAGAAATGGTTTCCCAAGTTTTGGTGCCATCACCTTTTCCACTAAAGGGATGAACAAAGACCTGGATAGAATGATGACAAATGAAAGTTGTCAAACGATTTAGGCAATAAAGCCTCCAAAAGAGGAGACAACATGCTAAAAGATGAAACAAATATGCACACGCAGAAGAATATACACCAAAAGATTTTTAGGCCTGCCCATTTGCATCTCAAGTGAAGCCATGATTTGCGTTTCCCATTCCTTGCATAACTTGAAGTCGCTATGGCCAAATACAAAGGAAACAAGACTCCACGGAGTGTTCTGGTTCTTGCAAGTAATGCAGCCATGAACCACGAACCGGTACATCTGCAAGCAGATATGCATTAGCGTCGACACAATTTAACACCAATGACCTAAAGCATAAAAGCTTCCAACAAATGCAGTTTGACTCAAAAACAAGAACATCAACCTTAGACTCCCGAAACAGCGACAATCGGACATTGGGAAGCATCGGCTCATGAATTAATCCCCAGGGCATTGACTCAACAGCGTAGATGTGGGAGTATTCAATTCCCGATTCAATGTCTGAGTCGAATCTTAAGCAGGAAGAATAATCCGACTCCTAAAATTTCCAAAAAAAATAAAGCAAGAATATTCAAACATCTAAGAAGCACACCGCCGAATCAACAAGAAGAACAAAAACTACAATCACACATAAAAACACTCACATCCTGAGGAGTTCTAACCGGTTCCCATGACAACCCACTTTCGGTGAGGGCAAGAACCACCTCCCCGACGCGATCCAGGAGGAAATTTTCGCTCATTGATCTCGTCCTACGACCAAACACAAACAACAACAGAACTTCTGCAGGAGAAAATTCAGCAATTTAAGCAATAAAGATCGAAACTTTAGGAACCTGAAAGTCGATACGGATGGGGGATGGGTGGAGGACGCACCTGGAAAAACGGGGCTTTACAGAGGAACGGTCCACGGCGCTGGTGGAAGTGGAGGGGATAGGGGGCGGTCGGTTGGACAAAGTCCGGTTGTCATGCCATGTCCATTAAAGTTAGACGGATTAGGGTTTACTTGGTTCAGCTAAAAATAAATCAAGAGCACATATTTGAGCAAAACCTCGTCCAATCTCAATGAATTCTTTGATAAACTAAATTAACACCAGCAATAATATTTTCAAAGACCCACGCCGAGTAGAGCATTATTATTACAACAATCACATTTTCTTAGTGAGAGATTCAATTATGAGAGAAAAGTAGCAATTTGCATTTTTATAATTATCGAGATAGAATATATAACACATGAATGAGATTGTAGTTTTGCGGAAAAAAATTTCGTTTTCGCGGGAAAAAATGATTAGAGGACTCAAATTAATACATATATGAATCAGAAGAGATTGATGATTAGATGGGCAAATGGGCTTCTTCTTTTTTTTGTCAACAATCATATTTATGATTCGTATGTAAGCCACATGATTCATAGTGCAAAATAGGGCTAGTAAGATATGAATTATGAACTTCCCAACGCAACTGATAAAATTATTATGCGGCGATTGAAAGGTCACAATGAATATAGTCCAAAAAACAAAGGAAGAAAATAATAGTATTTTTTTGTTTTTATTTTCAAAAACACAAAGAACATGGCGACGAATACCCTCACCTGATAACGTACATGCTAGTAGCATAATTTTTTTTTTTTAATATTCCATCATCATCATATATTAAACTATAGTCATTGTACAACACATCAAGGAATATAGTGAAAAAGGTGTAGAAGAAAAGAATTTTGTTACAGGCATAAAATTCCATCACGTTACTAATTATAAAATGTGGCTTTCCATCACAGTGTTATTCTTAACATCCAAAACTACAAAAAAAATACAGGAAAGAAGGTTCACCAACCCAATTTCTTCCTACGAATGACAATTTTCTTTCAACGCTTTACTCAAGGAAAAATTCACAATTGACATTGCATAAGAAGCACACGAGATCAAGATTCTGAAAATTAAGTAAACAGCAAAAGGAGAGACATGAAAAGGAACAAACTCTCTGGCTACAAATCATATCTCCAAAGGATTAAACGTAACTGTTTGCAAAATTCTTTTCAAAACACACACACCAAAAAAAAAAAAGAACAAGAAGAAAGAATGCTGACGATCATATCCTTTTTGCACATAAAAACAATCTCAATCATCAGCACGAACGTTGAAATTTGCAGTGAGCCAATTACAAAACAGGACTGTAGAATATCCACCCCCCACAATAAATGCTTCACTTCTACTGGACAGAAGCACTACCACTGCTCCCTAAACCCATTTTTTGCCCCAGTAAAGTCAGCTGCTCAACAAACTCTTCACCAGTAAGAATCTCTGTCGTACCATAGATGACATGCTTGCTTGGCTGCTGCCTTTGAGCCATCTCCTGCAAGCTGCCATACTCCACATAATTCCCACCACCAATCATGAATACTATGGCCTCTTTGAATGGGCCTTTCAAATGAGCCCCACCTGCTCCAGAACCAGACTTTGGTGCTCGTGGATCAAACACAAGATATGAATCTACTTCTGGATTAGGTTTCCCTTCCATCAAAGCCTCAACTGTTCTTGTCAGCTCCAATTGTCTACCTCCTGATAGGAGACTTTTCACTCCTGCCGTGACAGCACTAATAGATTGACCATACAGTTTTTCTGCCCAGTCAACAATATTACTTCTGCTTGCAGAGTTAGCAGAAGCCAAAGAAGTGTTCAGCGACTTAATCTTTTTAACATAATGGAAGGCGCACAAGTCAATATCTGCCTCCCTCAATGCTTCTTCCACAGCTTCTAACTCAGACTGAGGAGTTGTCTCGGCTGCAAGGAGGTAAATTATAGCCAACCTCAGCTTATCCATCTTTGTACCTTTTCCCTTAAGCTCATTGAGCAATGCACTTCTATCAACACTTCCTTTAGCGAGCATGTCATTTTCAACGGTGCAGTAAGCATCCAAGGTTCGCTGCTTGATGCTTTCTAACAAAACAGACAATATATTCATGTGCTTATCTATCACCTTCTTACGTTCAGTAAGCTCTGGCAAAGAATTCACAGCATTCATCAAGTGCTTTGTATTCCCAATCAGGTCCTGCCCATCAAACTCTGATCCGTTGTGGGCACCAGTCCGACGGTTCACGTCCTCGACATCCTGCTTGTATTTATCAAATTGGGTCTGTATCTCCTCAGTAGCCTTCGGAAATGGAGAATAAACATTAGCTGTCCAAAATGGATCACTATCATCTAGCTCATAAGATTTTGTACCAGCCTTTTCGTCTTTGACGCTAAGTCTATTGAGCTTCAGTCCAAGTACATCATGCACAAGAGGGCGATAAGTCCACTCATGCTGAATTCCAACAGAAAGTTCGAAGTTACGGTCAAACATACAGAGCAACGGCCTTTGGAAAGAGTTTACCAAATTCCCTCCTTCGGAAAACAGATTATTCTTGATCACTAGGTGATCTCGAATCCTCGCATCCAAAGCTGCAGCCACCATTTCAGCAGGGCCACCCCGCGCACATCGAATAATTGGGACAACACACAAAGTGGCCAACATACAAAACAATCCACTCACTATCCTCTCAACAATACTTTCAATTTCTTTATCCCCAGCCTTTGGATCATTGAGTTGAACATAGGTGGAATGTTGGGCCAGTGAAAACAAATTCTCTTCTAACGTTACAAAATCCAGATATTGATCATAGATCTTACCGACACGGTGAACGGAATCTGATTTCACGACCCCGGTGGCTAGGTCCTCAAGGAGCACACGAGGAAGAGAAAATGAGAAATTGAGGTGGATAGAATCATACAGCCCCCGAGTGGCATCGGCAACAATCCTAGCGATGTTGGCCGGGTCGGGCCTGACGAAGTAGACAGCAGGCACATCAGGGATCATCTGGCGCTCCTTGTCAATGAGGAAATAGAGAGTCACTCCATGTTTCCTCAGATCCTTGACGTGTATCAGAGGAGACAAAATGTCACGGCAGGGCTTGTCGAGGATGAGCACCTTGTACCCCTCCTCAACAAAGTTAGAGGAGGCAGAGTTGCTCGGCTGGTTGAGATTAAGCATCCGAATTATGCAATCTACATCAAACATTGCGCAAATGGGGAGTTCAAAATCAACCAAATCTTGTGAATTTCAACAACATTAACCTCCCCGTACGGGGAGTCAAAACCAACCAAATCTAGGGAATTTCACCAACATTTGCCTCCGTTTCCATTTTCCCAAAACAAAAAAAAATCTTACCATGTGAAATTAAGGAAGGAACATATCCAAAATGCTCTAAATAAAATGTAATCAAAACGTAAAAAGGCGTTGGGGAAAACATAGAATAAAAATCGGCAAGTGAAAGAGGTGCTCACTCGTTTGCCTCTGGCGCAGATTCAACGCCATCCTGCTTGCTTGGCTGGGAAGGATGTCCAATCTAATAGATTCGGCAGGCACACTTCTGCTACCATAATAAAGAAAAGAAAAAAATTGTTACTCAACCAGCATGCTCTTAATTTCGAAGCTAATGTGTTAGTTGATTCACCACTAAAAAAAAAAATGCACACAAGACCACATACAGCTCACCACCCGAAACAAAAACATGAAAAAGGAAGATAAAAAATCAAGTAAACGATTGATTATCACTCCCTCCTGCGAGGCAAACCTGGCAGGACAAGAAAAAAAAGGGGAAATCACATAATTTTCCAAAAGCCGCCGAGGCAAGCAACGGGACGTCACCGGCCGATATGGAAAGCGGAATCGGAGGCGGGGGGATAAAAAGAGAGGGGAAAAGAAGAGGGAGGAAAAGCTTGCCTGCCTGTGGTGAAGATGATGCCGTCGGCCGGGAAGGAACTCGCCGGAGAACGCAGGTGGATGGAACCGGTGGAGACCGGGCGAGCGGTAGGAGGAGATCTGTCGATGACTAATTAATTGCTTTATCATTTTATTTTTTATTTTATTACAATTAGCTCTATTATATTTATATTTTAAAAATCTTTATATAATGTTATTTATCAATTAATCGATATCCATCAAATTGTTAACTTAAAAATTCTACTTAGAATTTTTTAAATTTGAAATAGGGTTTAGTTTTTAATGATTTAGATTTTATATTTCTATTTGTAATAAAAAAAGGTAAAATTATAGTTAAATTTTTTTAAAAAAATTGAAATAAACCTGAATATTAGTTGCAATAATTAGGATCTTGTTCGAGTCAGATTTAAATGGTTGAATATTTTAAAATTTACTTAAAATTGGGCAAGGAAATATGAGCGGAGTACTAAAATTATTTATTTTTTATTTTATTGTATTTTTTTTTAAAAAAGAAAGAGCTCTACCTTATTTTTTATTGGACCCAGCACTCAACATGTTCCAGTTGAGTAACTTGAAGCACTTAGCCTTAATCCAAATACAACATGATGATTTTATTTTTCTTTTTTTCTTTTTTTAAAGCAACATGGTTCACCACCAATGAGATTTCATCTATGACATTTCATAAAAAGTATAAAAAAAATACAGTAAAAAAAAATTATCAACCATTCAACATTGGAACTTTGGCCAACTTGTTTTTATCTATTGTCTGTTACACACCCTTCTTTATAATTTCCCTAATATTGAAATTGAGAAAGCTTCTCATTGCCTACATGTCCAAGCCTCACATAGATCGAGTTAACTGTTCCAAGTAGAAACCAAGATTTTAGATGACGACAATTTTTAGAATAAGGAAATACAATCTTTCCAAAACATGTTAACTGTTTGAGAATACGAGTTCAAATCTGCCCAACGTACAAGGGGAGAAACTCTCACCCTGTATGTCTCTTTGCATACCACGTGTCCCTGAGAAATCAACGACTAGGTGTTACTTCCACTTCCTCTATTTCCATTGTTTCTAGACCAACCTTATGTTGAGTTTGTTGATTTATCTTATATCGGTAATAAAAGGTAATGGTAATTTATATATAAATTAATAAAAAAAACTTTATTCCTTAAATTGTTTTAGATTAGAAGATATGTGTGACACTAATTATAAGTTCTTCTTGGGCCCAAATAACCCGTAAAGTTATAATTTTAAAAGATTCGGTATTTGTCTACGTTAATTGTCGAAATTTTCTTTATAGGTTCCACGTGATAATATTTGTAAGGTGTTCCTCTATAGACTTAAAGTCCTTCAAAATTCCCTGAGGTGCTCCTCCTTGCTTGCATCGTGGGATTTTCTGGCTTCAAATCCTCTCTGTAGCTTCTTGTAGGTCATAGAGATCATTTTTGGATCACCCTTAATAGTGTAATCAGTGGTCACTGTAATCTCCAGACCCTCTTTGATAAGCAAACAAATTTCCATGCCACACATGAGACTATTTCAAATATGATGCTTGATGGCACATTGGCCAAATAAACGATGACATATTACTGGCAGCAAACGAAAATTGATATTTAGTTGACAAAGGGGAAACAAATCCTTCAAATTTGGCTCCTTTTTACATCAAAAAGGATAATAAGGAAAAAGATCTTTGCAAAGTTTCAACGCAATCTAAAGCATAGGAACATACTACATGAATATACCACACAAATTACCAACTCATTTTTGCCTACGAAACCAATTGCCTATCCATCTCTCAATGTCATGCTCACAAAACAAACAAACAAACCATAAATTAAAAAAAAATCCTTCTGAAAAAATTAACAAACAAAAAACTACAAGTCTGCAACAAACCAACCTAATTTTTCACAACGTACGAATACCATGAAATCGTTGAAAGCAATATATCGACTTATTAGAGATCTATACTTAAATAAACCAAGAACCAATCAAACATGAGAAGGAAAAATGCAAAACCCAACAATCCAAAAAGCATAAACAGCCAAATTGATACTGAACGAGGCAGCAAATAAACTATAGGCCACACCATTCACTTCCTATTAGTTTTTCTCTTCAACTTAGTTATTTCACAACATCTAGCATGTTCTACCATCAGGAAAAATGACAAAAAAAAAAAATCTTTGCATGTTGATGCCAAAGGGGAAGAGAATGAAAGATGGAACGACAAGCCACACACATGAAAGCAGATAGTCACGTTAAATGAGTAATCAAAAATATCAATTGATGAACCCAGGAAATAAGAAGAGGTTAACCCAACATAGGGTTGGTCTGGAAGCAATGGAAACGGAGGAAGTGGAAGTAACACCGTTTAGTCATTGATTTCTTATGGACACATGGTATGCAAAGAGACGTACGGGACGAGAGTTTCTCCCCTTGTGCGTGGGCAGATTTGAACTCTTCAGTATAAATCATATACACAGTCAATGTAGGAGATATTCTCAATTTTTAGTATCTCATCTGGCTATGAACATTGAAGGTGCAGTCGTCTTTCCATTTCAACTGCAAATAGACAATCAAAGCTGCAACAAACTGTTGTTCTTTTTGGCAAACAATGGTGCAACCTCAGTTCTAACTACTCCATCCAAAAGTTCACACTCCCTCTTTGTCACCAAGATATAGTTCACAGGGAAATCACACATGTACTTCACAAGAAACCAAGCTGTACCCATCTAATTGCTTCTCTAAGCTTCAGGTCCATTTCCGAATACCCTGATCAAACTACGGAATACTTGCGCAGATAGAATTGATGCTTGAAGCAGCTCACCATCCACGTTCCAAGCACTATCAGCATTTTCAGAAACGAAGATGAATGCAGGTGTCTGTCAATCAAAGAGCAATTAGTTGATATTGTGAAGCAATTGAGAAAAGTAGTTCTATAACACAGTGAAGCAAATCCATCGATCATAGCATGCCTTGTGAAGTTCCACAAAGTCAAACATGAGAGGATCACACCCTTTTCTTGCAAGATGCAGTAAATGACTGAAAGTACAGATACCAAATACACAGATTACATAATGTTACTCAGTGTAGTGAAAAATTGCACGGGTAAAGAATTTGCATGATCTGTAAATTGTTACCACAAATATTTAGGCCGAGAGCAGTTTTTAATCAGCACCAAATGCAAGAAGCCATCAGATAGATGTGCATCAGCAACGAGGCCATCTGGGGCCATTTCATTTCTGCAAGAATTGATGGGTGCACCAACACTGATGTATCTTCCTCTTGATCTTTGCCACTGGGCATCGGCGAAGTTGAAGGGCTCACTGTTGTTGCTACAAGTCGGGCAATTCACGCGGCATATCATTTGGTCAGGATGCCTTCTTCTGCAAAATTTCCAATAGTTGTTGATGCCAACCATGTTTGTGACACCATCGGGGACATCTATATAAGCAACTTCAGCATTGTAAGACCCGAAGAAAAAATGATTCTAAATGGGATTAACAACAGAAAGAAACCCAGAAAGGCTGACTTGCTATGAATTTTTATGCACCAGAATTAGACCTGTGCTTCATAAACATCACTGCACCAGAAAAATCATAGCGTTTAGGTCCCATCCAGCGACATTTCTCGCTTTCTGCTATAACATCTCCATAAAATCCATACCTGGCAGTTAATGGATGATTATTTTGGGGCGGTGAGGCAAATAATTCAAGGAGTGAAAATTAGATGAAATAGAAGAACATGAACAAGGTAGCCAAAACGAAGAACATATCAACGAAAATAACCAAATGTTGAAAGATTGAAGCAGCATTTATAGACTAAAGTGAATTCCTTAACACTAGACTCCTACCAACAAATTACAAGATTCATAAGTGCGCAATTGGGGAAACATGTAGAAACAAAAAATTGCTCAAGCTTACAGTTAGATTGAATGTGCGAAACACTAATATTTTAACACTTTGAAGTGCTTGAAGAAAATAAGTGAATGCTAGCCACTCAACCTTGAGATTAATTGCATAAAAGCTGCTCACCCTACAAAAGAAGCTGCATAACGGGTGGAAGTTGCAGATGTCAGGTCTCTTCTCCATTTAACGCGTGCAATGTCAAGGGACACTCTTTTGCCAATAACAATTTGCAAAGCAGAAGTCACTGGGTCTCTCACACCAGTAGTGCTGCAAGGATCAGGCATAAGTAGCTTATCAACACATGAATACATAACAACCAAATGACAGATGATTGAAGCAAATAAGTCTATGATACAATTTGGCATAACTCTTTAGTTTTGTTCAAATATCAGCAACAGTCAATAGCATTCAACAAAGAAATTTCATGTACAGACATACCTATTATATATTTCTATCTCACTGGACAAAACCACAAACAAGTTCTGGGTAACAAGAGATTACCAAATGACATTGGCATCGGTTGAACCAGCAGGTATGAGCCCAAATGTAAATCTTTCATTTGGTATTGAAAATCCAGAGGTATCTGAAGCATCATCAAAACCATAAGAAAGTTTATACAACACTTAGCATGCTGATAATTAGAGTGTAAAATGCCACGATAGAATAGTAGACTAGTATTTGTTTTTTATAGAATAAAGAATTGTGATAAAAAATATAAGAACTTGGCTTAACTAATATTGATAATAGAAGCGTAAAGAAAAAGTTGAAAATACTTGCCTGGGCGATGAAAAACTCAAATCTTTACTTGGAGAATGATTTTTTTTTTTTTTTTGAAACGGTGGATTTTGGCTGCAGACAAAGTAGCGAGGAAACGAGAAATAAAAACTGGGGGAGCACAAGTGGTTTGGTTGTAGACAAAGTAACTAAGAAACGAAAAATAAAAACAGGGTTAAGGACGAGCGGCTACAGGTCATAATGATTGTATATAGAACTTAGGGGTGTAAACGAGCCAAGCCTGCTCGCGAGCTTTTTGCGTTCAGCTCGACTTGGCTTGTGCTCGTACTCGTTAATTTTGTGCTCGAAAAAATACTCGGCTCGAAATAGATAAGCTCGTTGAACAACGAATAGAGCTTGAGCAAAGGAGTATTCGGCTCGATTCGGCTCGAAACTCGAACTCGATGTGTTCAAACTCGA
>JAVDBV010087108.1:0-16897 GCA_032619315.1 Piper longum | reverse complement strand
TGCTCGTGCTCGTTAATTTTGTGCTCGAAAAAATACTCGGCTCGAAATAGATAAGCTCGTTGAACAACGAACAGAGCTTGAGCAAAGGAGTATTCGGATCGACTCGGCTCGAAACTCGAACTCGATGTGTTCAACCTCGAAAAAATGTTCAGCTCGGCTCGTCTCGTAAATACTATTAAGGTCATATTAAACTTATATAGTGTTCAAAAAATTTTTTGATGCTGTATAAGTTGAGCACATAAACATTCGCTAGGCTCGAATTCGGTTGGAGCTCGGCTCGAATTCGGCTCGAACTCGGCTCGAACCAAGCCCAAACACCATAAATTTTGGACAAGCTTGGCTCGGCTCGTTTACATTAAAGCTCGGCTCATTTACATTATAGTTCGGCTCGACTCGTTTTATAACGAGCCAAATTTAAACACACCCCTCTTCGGTTCGGCTCGGCTCGTTTACACCCCTAGTGTCGGCCCTGGTCTTGTCACGAACCCAACATTGTCTTCTTCCCACCTACATTCTTATCTCATCTCCTTCCACCCCACCCCACCAGCCCCTTCCAGTTACAGCCCCGGCGTGGAAAGTAGTACTGCCATCTTATCTTCAAGATATCTTTTACGCTGGGTCATTTTAACCCATCAATCATCGTGTCAACCTTTTGTTGTAGTTCGACGACATAGATTGCCAACTGCCAGTCATCCTTCTCTGCAATCAAGTACTGATCTTTTTAGAGTCCATGTGCATCAGAAATTTTTTTTTTTTAAATGTCATTAGATTAATAATATATAATAACAGTGTTGCTAAGCTTATATATGTGATGGATGCAGGGCAAACGTCGTGCATGATGGGATGCGTTGCACCAGGTGATTGAATAGTAGACAGCGTCCTTCACTTGAAAGGATTAGTCATAACTAATAATGTCTTATTCAAGTTTAATCTTTTTATTAGAACAGATACTGGACTTGGAGCTCATATCGGAAATGAAATGTTAGCTATTTGTATTAGGTTCCCTTGTTATACAACTGAAAAAATAGAATAACGGCCAATATGACTATAAGGTGTTATATTAAAATAAAAATAGTTTAATTAACATAACTATTTCTATTTATATGGAATACTATGAAAAATTGAGCATTTTAATCTAAAAATAGGAATTTAATTAGTGTTAATTATAATAAAACAGAACATAGTAAATTATGTAGTTAGCTAACTCGAATTCGACATCTAATGAAACTTGATATTGAGTTAAAACTTCATGAAAGAGCATCAATTTTACATTATATTACAACATACACTAATATCAAACTAAGGTCGGGCCAGAGTTAACCCGATTCCCGTAAGAGTTGGCATCCACATTTGGCTAATTAACTGGTTTGGGGAACAGCAAGTCATCATTAGGGATGTAAACAAGTCAAATCTGCCCGTAAGTATTTTATATTCGACTCAATTCGGCTTAAACTCGTGTTTATTAATTTTGTATTTTAAAAAATACTCTGACTCAAAATAAATAGTTTGTTAAACAATGAATAGAGTTTAAACTAAAAGTGTTTGATTCAACTTTGCTCGAAATTCAAGCTTGATATATTTAAACTCTAAAAATTACTTGGCTCAACTCGACTCATTAATATTATTGATATCACATTAAATTATATAATAGTGAAATTTTTTTTTGATTATATATAAGTCGAGTAAGAATAAAGCACAAACATTCGTTTTGTCTGAGTTCGGCTAAAAAATATAGCCAGTCAAATACGAGCCAAACCCAATACTATAAATTTTAGATAAAATCAACTCGACACATAATTTATCGAAGCTCATCAAACATTAATACATTTTTATCAAAAATCAAATCAAATTAAAAAATATCCTTATTTGGCTTAAATCATTCAGCTCATTTACACCCTGATCAATTTCTATTCCCCGGCCACACTACTCCGCCTCCTAGTGTCTACGTCTGCAAACGTGCGTTGCTGGTCGAATGGCAGCCATTATTTACCATAGCTCTACGTCACCCGCATGTGGAATGTACGGGAAAAAAAATAAAATAATTTTATCGTGATTAATCGTTCGAATTGAGTTAGGCCAAAAAGAATAAACCATGTGGGTCCGGCCGGTCTACTTTCCTTAATATGCATGCGTGGTTACCGACGCGTTGCGCCAGCGGCCACACTTATATTCCAGCCTGTTGCAACGTCTACTCCTTTGTCCATGTCTCACGTTTAACATTCATCATTTGCTTCATTGCGATAACCCTGATCATACATAACATCGGGTTGGGATCATTAGTCCCTTTCCGTGTGGCCCATAAGTGAAGGAGACACCCCTTTTTGGAGGAGAAAGGACTGGGGCAAAGTCATTGGTGATGATTAGCTAACCTGCTAATTGTTCCATGGAGCCAATAATCATTACTTACTTGGGGCTGTGAATTTGATTTAGTGAATGGTATTTGTCGTGTGAGATGAACTAAAAATGAACCCGATAAACTACCCTGTCAAGATGCACTGGGCCACAAAATTACACAGGTTCAGCAAAACATAACGAAAATTGACTGATTAATTAAATTGGAATTTTTAGTATAGAATTGGGAAGGGCCGCGCGAACGCGTACCCCACTACCACAAATTACGACGTCGACTCTCCCAATATTAGGAGATCGTAGAGATAACTCTCCTCCAACGTGCAATGGAGGCCGTTAGCCTAGGCCACCAGCCTTCTTGATCACTGGTTAACCCCGCCCAGGTAAGTATGTTTTTCCGTTCACTCTGGCTTATAGCTTATACACATTCTCCTCGTTTAAAAAACGCCCTTATTGCTGATGTGGGACAAGGCTTTTCTGCATTTCAGAGAGCGCATGTGTGCACCTGAAGACGTGAGCTGTCATGCCCACTCGACTTAACTAACTGCCCCTTTTATCTATTCTCATGCACTACGTTCTGATCGACTAAGCTATCGTTTACATGTCTCTCACTTAAAAGAGTTAAGAAGTTCACATGAGAAAGTCTAGACGACAATAAAGGTTGATAACCTGCATATACGATTTTTTGATACATCTTCATTTTAAACCAGTTAGATTTGGCAATGCAAAGCGTACTTTCGTGGGGCGGAGTCGGGTGAAGATTTGTCATTCACAAGGCAAGGACCTAATCCTCCTTCCTATGGAAAACTCCCACATCTCCCAAATCAGGGATGCTATCTTCATAGTCTCATTTTGATTAGATAGAGCTGTTTTATCTATTTGTTCATTGCCCAGACTGCGTAAGATTGTGCAAGTAGTCGATGAAATTTACAAACCTGCTTTAACATAAAACACAGTGGAACACCAATGTAATAAACAGAAATGCCGAACGTCACGGCCATCCTAAGTTACCTGAATCAACTTCCGCAAAAGGAGTACACAGTACAAGGAAAAAATAGCAAGGATTAGAAACAGTAAATATTATCTAATTTTCATCCTTTGAGAATGTTTTTCCGTAATGATTGATGATCTGCAAAGAGCGCATTCCTTTCCTTGGCATCCCTGCCTTTGAGCTTTTCCGTCCATCCTCCCTTTGCGTTGGCGAAAACCCCTCTCCTGCCATCGAAGCCTGCAAAGAGAGCTACTTCTGTTTTAGAATAAGCTACAATCCTTCGGAAAAGGGCAGGTAAATGTCTTATTACTCTTTTGCGTGTTCTTGCATGAAGATCAGATCATAAACATTGAACTCCAATTCAAATAGAAAATCCGGTGAATTCTTCCAGTTTTTTGCAATATTGAGCAGAAGGATTGCTTCACGCAGCTCAAACGCCCTGACTCAGTTAAGCATAGAGCCATTTGATATGAATAAACAAGAACCGCAAACTGTAAAGGTCCTTACATCAGACGATATTTATGGGATGTACAGAATCATACTCAGACAATTTTAAAACAATCATCACATTTGCAATATATCTTTCATCGTATCCAGAAACGATGGTGCAAGTTAGCTGTAGCATGGGCAAAAAGACCTTGATTTTACAAATGAAGTTGAATAAAAGAAAAACAAATGTGAGATGGATTTAGTAGATGAACAGCAAAAAGCTTTGCATCTGTGGATCCATCTCTACGGTTGTCTGGCCGTCGCCATTACAGCATCTTGCCGCAATGACCCTTTATGTAGCACTTCTTGCATAAGCCGCAGACATGCATCTGACGCCAATAAAAGCATATATGTGCCACAAACACAAAGAAAATAAGCACTCAACAACACCCAAAGGGCTCGCAGAGTGTCTGAATTTTCCATTTACTATTTTGAGTTAGAATTCACTCGTCAATTGGAAAAAGCAAAAATCCAGTAATTCATTCGAACTTAACAAAAACACGAACAGATGTGAGATGAATTTAGTAGATGAACAACAAAAGTCATACATCTGTGGATTCATCTCTGCGGTTGTCTGGCCGCCACCATTACAGCATCTGCCAGAATGGCAATTTCTGTAGCAATTTTTGCAAAGGCCCCAGACACAAGCCGGAGACCGAAAAAAGCAAACAAAGTGCCACAACACAATATATAAGACAACATTCGGCGGAAAGAGATACACAGCTAAAGAGAAAGGACTGTGAGAAGTGGCTCATATCAAGTGTATGGTTGAATAGGCCGTCATGGCGGGGGACGAGAGAAAAAAGACACCAGGCCAAGTAGCGGCACCTTCTTCTCTACAACTAGAAAGAAACATTGAAACAATGAATCAATCCACCCACTCAAGCCTCTCTCTTCTTAATCACAGCCGATTATGACATTTACATCTTCAAGACTAAAGTGAAAAGGAAATAAAAGAAACATTTAACAGAGGGAAAAAGCTAGACAATCATCAACAAGGGGGCCATGACAAAGCCCAGGCGCCAGTTTGTGTCTAAACTGGCTTCAATTGAAAGGAATCATTAGTTAGCCACGAAACTACAAGCCAAAAAACCTGAGATATAAGACATCACATTTTACCTGAGATTAAAGTTCCACAATCAAAAGAAGGCTCAAGGCACTCGAGGTAGCCAACTTCAGAGTTAAAAGGCAATTAATCTCACAAATCTTATCAAGCCATGTATTATCAACCACCCAAATTCAAACAATTCAGATTTCAGAATACTCAATTTCTGGCATTAACGACGACGAACTAACAAGACAATACAAAAATATGACCACCCCAGGTTACTGGGGTCACATACCTGCCAATTTTTACAATACTTCCCATGATCAGATTATGCTTTGAAGCCAACAATTTTTTGTGAGATGATCTAAAAAAACAGTAGAAACAATTACGAATGCACTGGTAGCATAAATAAAATTTGAGCATTCACAATTTCTCAAAGGTATCATTTTCCTTCCCTTTAATTAACACCGAGTACTATAGCAGACAAGGAAGCATTTCCCAACTCGCTCGCAAGTATAGAGACGCAATACCAAGTTAAAGAAAACAAAAGTGATAAAATGTCCATATTATGACGGCGCTAACATCCTGTCATCAATACCAAGAAGAGTTTTCCACCTTTTTTTTATAGTTTGCCAAAACTAAGAACCGAAAAACAATCAAAAGCTCCACCCTTGCGTTGCATCGACTCAGAGAGCTCACCTCACTGCCTCCTACCACCGCCACCGCCACCACCATAAGCGGGACGGCTGTAGACGGGCCCGCCGACGGGCTGCTCGGGCTGTTTGGTGACCCCGGGGAGATCGGACATGCCGAGGGCGGCGAGCATTTCGATGGTCTCCTTATCGACCTCGATGAGGTCGGTCTTGATGGCGGACACGTCGGGGGCGAAGTCCATGCGGCGCTCGCGCTCCTCCTCCTGCAGCTTGAGGGAGATGCCGCGGACGGGTCCGCGCTGGATCCGCTTCATGAGGTGGGTGGAGAAGCCGGCGATCTTGTTGCGCAGGCGCTTGGAGGGGATGATGGCCACCTCCTCCAATATCTTCTTATTCGTGTGGAAGTCGAGGGTCATCCGAGAGTAGTACCTCTCGATCACCACCCTCGACGACTTCTTCACCGTCTTCGTCCGCACGCGCCCCATCTCCGGCGACTAGTCGGCGACTCCGGCGGCGGCGAAGATGGGACTCCTAGGGTTTGGGGGTGGGAGGGGATGGGGGGGTGTTTCGAGGAATATAAACCGTTAGATCTTGCGATCTGAACCGTCGGATTGGTGTTCTCGTGAGTTTATCGATGGGCTTCTCGCTGGCGGCCCAATTATAATGGGCAGGGACAAGGCCCATCTATATGGGCCGATATATGTTTGAATTTGGAGGGAAGCAGCTAGCAGTCATTTGCCTTATACAAATTAATCATAATCATGTGTTCTTTGCAAACCTTGTTTAAAAATAAATTAATAAATTTGGAGTAATTACTAAATATTTAACTTGATTATAGCAGGAAATAACAGCTTTTGTAGAATAAGGCTGGTGGGATTTCGATTCAATTTTGATAGACATAAAATTAGTCACTCGTCCAGCTAATTTGTTAAGGTAGTTTAATGATTTTTACGCATAATAATTGCATCGATTAGCTCATGTATATTCGGATCTTACAGTGTCAAATTATGAGGAACATTAATAAAAATAAGTCCAAATTGATTTTTTTTGTAATTCAAATTTTTTTGAGGAAGAGAGTGATTTATATTTTAAGTTTTGAGACTTAAAACTGCAAAATTTTATTTTAACTTCAAGAACCCCATGGCTCGATGGCATTTTTTAGTTAAATTGTCTAATTTCTAATCGATTTATGATGATCTTAATTACAAAAATTCTGTACTTTAATAAAGAAAATATCTTTATAATCCATTAATAATGGAGAGTACATGATGGTTTAAATGGACTCCAGTCTATACTTTGAGAGATCTCTACATTAAACCAATGGATGGATGTGAATTCGGAGCTTTAGAACAATGGACTAGCTAGCCATCACTAGTAAGGGTGCTTATTAGTCCGGTTTGGTCATGTTTCTTCTAAACCAAACCTACAATTTAAACTAAACTTATAAACAAATCTCAATTACTTACCATTTAACTATCTACCTCTATAAAACCACTTGATTGTTTACCATTAAGGCAAAAACAAATCTGACTATTTATGAATTGGATATTTGATAATTGTATTTATAAATATTTATTTTAAAAATGAATGAGGCATTACTTTTTATGACTAAAATTATAATTTAAAAATCAGGTATTTGATACCCATCACTTTATTATCGAACCCGAATATTTATAACCCTGTTATTAATTATCTAAAACCTTAACACAAGGGTTTCGTTAGTTCTAGCACCTACTTTAACCGTAGAAACAGCCACACTTTGCAATATATATTGCATCAAATATTCAGGTATCTGAAATGGACAATTGCCGGCTAATGTATAAAGTGTTTGTCTTGTTTAAATAGTGGATGCCAAGTATCCCCTTCAAAGTGGCAATCTACTGCAATCGTCTTCTTTTTGGTTAGTTCATAATTTCAGCCAAAAAAGCTTTTTTAATAAAGTTCATATATCTTCCTTCACAATAGTGAAAACCCAGAAGAAAAAAAAAAGAGATCAAAAGGAGGGGGAAAAAATGAGTTGTGGACCAGTTTCTGGCTTCAACAATGCAAAAACAAAGTAAGCAAAATAGATAAAGCTTTTGATTCCTTGGATCAAGGCCGCTCTCTATACAATACATCGTCACGGATTATCTCAACAAACCAACGGTTCCTTGTTTTTTATTTTGTGAAGGTGGCGGCCTACATATATATATATATACTAAATAGTTCAAGAGGAACAAAAGCTCACTGCATCATTCCCCAGCTCTTTTAGCTTGTCCTTTCATTCTACAATAACAACAAATACATGAACCTAAACTAACCCTACTTCTAAATTTAGCACCTGTATATATCCTTGTTTAGAGTATCTACACTACTAAATTAATTAACAGTACGTGACAATTGATCAGCTATTTGCAAAATCTATTTCCACAAATAATTGTGTTTCGTTTCCAGCAGTCCAATCTGGGGTCACTTTGTTCTCAGATGCTTTTCTTTTGATACTAGCTTTGCTTTCCCTTACAGACTGTCCTTCATCAGATGCCTTGGAGGGGAATCTCACCTTTTTTTATCTCAATCACTTTTGATCCCTACTTGATTGGGGGCTTTCTAGTTCTTTTTCTTCTTCTTCTTCTTCTTCTTCTTCTTCTTCTTCTTCTTCTTCTTCTTCTCTGCAAGAGAATTTGTTCGTCTCCTAGAAATTGAACTTTTACATGTTTTACCATCTATCTGAACGTCCCTCCAAAAGTAGGAGTCCAGAAGTCGGCCGTGATCTCGTTTGTCACAGAGAAGGTGCTCGAGATGGGTACCAAGCAAAGCCCCCGCCTTAAAAGACATTGTTTTGCTCCATCGTCACCATCCTTCGATGATACTACATGATCTACACTCTACAATTCGTACAAACAGATGTACAAACATTGAATTTTAATGGGTTTTGAGTCTGTTAATTAAACAGTCACGTAGAAAGGTGTAATAGATGTATATATATATATATCTACCTGCTGCTGTTGCATGGGAGCGCCATGCTTCATATATGGAGTGCTCAAAACCTGAAATCCGTATCACGAAAATTACTTAGTCATTTGAGATTATTTTTAGTTGTGTTTTGTTTTTTCTCGGGAAGAAATTATACTGCCTGGATGTAGTATAATTAGTAGAGAGAAGTCAGCTCACATTTACTTGATCATGGAGATACTTGATGTATTCGATGGCTTCATAAAGAACAGATGCTGTATCGGTCTGCAAGATCAATCAATATAAATGTCCTCATTCGAAGATGGGTCGAAGAATTCTGGGTCGGATATATTAACTACAAGTACACAGTAATATTCGAGAAAAGGGAAAGGCGGGTGCATATTGATCGAACCCACCTTTCCAAAAGGCGAAACCAGTTGTTGAAGAGCAGTGATTCGGTCTCCGAGCTTCTCTTTACGGACCTGAAAAGGAAACTGGAAGTTTTATTACCGACCCCCATTTCTGCAACATAGATGCAAACTATGAATCCATATCACTTCAAAAAGTGGGCTAAATCTTTCTCACCTTAAAGGTGGGCAATGGCGACGGTGTTTCCACTCGAGGTCTTTTGAACGATCCCTCGCTGCTCGTCGCTTTCTTTGTCGTCATGGAACATGAGTCACGAATTTCCTCCCCATTTCTCTTTGAGATATATCATATCATCCATCGCACACATACAAACATATAATCAGTGCATAGTAGACTTTATAAACTAGTGATCATCCCAAGGTTGAAACGAAATTATATTTGTTTACCTTAACAGTGGAGAGATTAGTACAACTTGGTTTCTCTTCAAAAACGTTGGTGAAGATCTGTGGTTGAGAACATTGAGGTGGCGAGTACAAACTAGCCTTATCACCACTCATGCTGTTCCAGAAATTAGAACTAGCAGAGTTGGAAACGTGCAGTTGGTTATTACTCGCTTGCTGATTTGGAGGAGAGACCTTGAGAAATTGAGGCAATATCTTAGGCCAAGACGGCTCGAATTGGTCATTTGATGAGTTGATGCTTGAGTTGTAGCGCATGGCAGTTTGATTCTCCAAGGAAGATTGATGAGTCGACAGAGAATCGGGTTCGAATAATCCTTGAAGAAAAGGTGATGGGTATCCGAAAGAAGACGTGCTCATTGAGTAGGAATTGGATGGAAGGCTCTGGGTTGTCGCACCACCTCCTTGCATCAACTTTTGGCTTGTGTTCAGATGATCTTGTAATCTCATGTAATTACTTGTAGCTCTTCCACTACCACTACATTAAGAGATAAGATACTAATGATTAATTAAATGAACTTATGTAAAAAAAAAAAAACTGAAAAAGCTGATCATGAATCATGGGTATCCTTTTATTTCAAACAGCATCTGATCATCATCGCATATATATAAAAATACCAAATAACTCAATCAACCAAGCTTTTTTACTTATCATCAGCAGATAACTTTTTTGATCACTAGGATAAAGGAATTGCTCCATAACCGACAACTTAATAACTCTTTTCTTTCCCTTGAGCAAATTAACGACATGTTGATATAAAGCAGTAAGACTGAATTTGTGATGAATAACTTGGAAAGATGAAAGCTTGCAACCTGGCTAAAAAATTAAAATAATAAATCAAATGCACTCACACTAGACAGTGGTTCCAATCCATGGTAGGCGACGAGAGGCCAAACCCCGAGATGGGTAACTCAGAATCAATCAGCACGTTACTATCGGCAACAGATTCCGACGCTTGGGCTCTTTGGCTACCATGTACCCCAATCGGAATATTATGGTTGCCGGAAATAGCCGAAGCCGCTTCTTGACAAGAAGACCACCCAAAGCCACTCATCTCGCCAAGACTTGCGGAGCATGGAGAAGACGATCCAGTGAAGAGGCTCCTTGATGAACTCCACCAACTACTGTTGCAGGTTCTGGTTTGGAAGTCATCAGCCATGACCTAGAAAGTTTTGATATATCACTTGGTCGTCACGGGTCTGGTGTTGAATCTAGCAAATATGAACCGAATGTTGGATTGGGATTGCTTTATATATATAGATGAAGAAGATGGATGCGAGAAGACCTTTTGTGGGGTAATACGGAGTAGGAGCAAAGGATTTAACCAGCAAAGTTTGGTGTCCTGGTTTGACATTTACTTATAGAGTATTTGATTCTTTGATTAGACACAACATGTATGATTTATGAAATGGTTCCTATCAAAGACCACCTGTTCCTTCTTTTCTTTCCAATATTATGTGTTTTCTTTTCTCAATATTCCATTGTCATTCATAAATCTAATCTTAATTGGTACTATTTTTTTTAGTAGTGTACTGTTTTTGCCTGCTCATATGATTCACATATATATTTCACTTGCTAAGATCGAAAAATAGAAAATATGCGATTCCGGTCTAAATCTTACAGTATCCTTTATAGTTTCTTTTTGCTTATAGATGCCAACTTGATCAATAGCATTTTGCATATAACACTAATGTTATATTATATATCACTGGAAGTGTTGAGCTCGCGAAATAAAAATGTATGGTTAAACTTAGGGGTGCCCATTCGATTAGATGGAACCGTATCCTCCTGAATTATCAAAATTATGTTTTGCGACCCAATTTGATATCCAAGATCAAAATATTTCGGTTCGATAAGCAGCGAATCACATTGTAAATTATAAAAGAATATTTATTTAATCAGAGTTATATCATTATTTTAATAAGTAATTCTAAATGTATATATCAAATTATAAAAATCATAATTCATCATTAAAATATTATAACTTCATGATAATTAACGTAATCTATAAAATTTAGAATATTTTAAAAGAATTCAGTTATTTTAAATAATTCAGTTCAGTTTAGTTCCGAACTGAAATATCAATAAATACTTCAATTTGCCTCTACCTCTACAAAAAACTAAACCTAATCAATACGGTTTAATTTTGGCTTTGTTTTTGGTTTCACCGAATTATGTTCACCATTAGAGATCAAAACTTTAACAAATTGATTAACATGATCACCTACCAAATGTTTACAACAAAGATCATGCATATCCAGTTTCTGCTGGCAGATGAGGATTAGTATGTAATTGATATAAACTTGAGCAAATAGTTGATTGATCTTGGCTCTTTCTTGTTAGGGAGGGACACAAAATAAAGAGTGGGACAACCTCATAGCTAACTTATGTCAAGAAAACAATCAAAATAAAAGCATAGGTCAAACCAACCTTATTGTCCTTGCTATATGAAAAACAATTTACTATTAAATACTTTTGTTGGGGTCTTGTTTTATAATATTTATTTATTTTATTATTGTCAAGTGTAAAGAGAGGTAGAAAATAATGTCATTTGCACAAGGGCTTATGGTTGTGTAGACCTTGCGTCACAAGTCGTCGACTACTCGGATCTGTTAACTGCCAAAACCCATGATTGGACAGCAGCGGTTATTCTCGAGCAGGCATGCCGATGTCAGCCGTCAAGTCTTTTAGATCACATAAGGTTTACCCGTAATGCATTTGTTTTTACTATTTACTCCAAACTTTCAATCGACATCAGGCAAGATATAGCTTGACTTATATATATTAAGATAAAATTTAATTTTATAAATAAATTTCCGTTAAATAATAAGATAGATTATAATAATTTGATATTTTGGGTATAAACTCTGTTTGATTTTAAAGATCGATTCTAATTAAATAAAAAGATAAATTATAATAATTTAATTTATTTTTTACTGAATTTTGATTGGTTAAAACTCATATTTTTAATCAAAAATCAGCATTGGGTTTATCTTTTATTAATAATATTAGATAGATTGATAAGTTGTCTCGCCAAGAGTGGCCTATATTATAATTATAGTAATATGATATTTTAGATACAGATTATAATTGTAAAATAAATTTAATTTAAATGAAAATACAGGCTATAATAGTTTTTTTATTTTCAATGTTTGTCGATTGATTGGATATCCTACTTGTCATTATAGTACTTCAGTTTTCAATCAAATTAAGTTTGTCAATTTTTTTTTTTTTGCTATGTATTCCCCTTGAGCTTTTTGTAATATTTGTAAAATTTTAAATATTGTACCAGTTCTTGTATTGGATTTATAAGTAATAATATAGGTATATTTGGTTCACATGAGTTGAAGACTCGAAGTCGGTCAGTTGGATTTTAAATTATAAATAAAATATTTTATTAGACATTAAAAATAGTTGTTATGATGGATTTTTAATTAAATAAAGGTGTAAATATTGCATTTGTAATAAAAAAACCAGATTTTGAGAAAAAAATGCCAAAATAAAAAGACAGTATAAAGTCTCAACAATACAAGATGGGACGAAAGTGGACGAAAGTATGGGACTAATTTGATCAGATTAACAAATACAATACGATATTTAAAATTATGAATTTCGTTGCTACATACATATTGTTAGCTTATCTAGGATTGGTAGATCAATCTACATAGATTGAATTAGTTTTTTTTTATTTAAAAAAAAAGATAGATGGAATTAAGCCAATAGAAAATGGTGGACTAACTAAGCTCCCACATCATGCTTGCAAGGCGAGGGTCAACGTGGGCCCCAAAGTAAGCGCACGCGCAGGGACAGGCAAGGTGTGCAGTCCCCTCCCCCCGAAAAGAGTCAAAGATGTGGAACGACGGGTAGTCTCCTTCCAAATCATTACACACACACAGTTGCCAAAACGTACACCTCCTTCCTCCCCTGACCTTTCCCCACTTCTTCTCGCTTCTTAATTCCCTTTCATGATCCCTCCCCTTGCTCAATTCACAGTTTCTCTTTTTTGTTACTCTGTGACCATTATCTGTTTCTGGGTAATACTAATATCATATACTAGGTATGCCCAGCTAGCAAATTTGTTAACCAACTATGCAAAAACAATGGCATTGTAATCTGGAGGTATACATGTATACATGCTCCTCCGCGATTGGTTTTGGTTACCTAAGAGAGGTTTTTGTAGTCGGTTTGGCTAAAACAGTGACAATTATAGATTAAGCGAACAACAACACTCATCCACTAGCTCCCACTGGTTCTTTCTGCTTGTCCTCTCCCACTTGCAGCCCCCCACCCGCAATATACTATTTTACAACAGATAGGAAGGGAGTGGATGTACTTGTTTTGATCCGGCTGTCTATTTTTAAGTATTTGACAGATCGTATGCAGATCGACATACTACGGTTTGGCTTTCTTCTCCCTTTTCATTAAAAAAGTTGCATTGGTGCAATTGGGTAGCGAAGTTTAATAGACCGGTCAACCTTCGTTTCCCCACATGTTTCAGAAGCTTCTCTCAAGTCCCAATACATGGCACCCAATTAACCCAGCTAGCTGCTGCACTAGTATATACCACAAGTTAAACAACTGTTTCACGTTCGTTTACTAGTCGAACTGGCAGGGACCATATATTTATATGTATTGAAAATATGTGATGAGACTGTGATGCGATGATGATGAAAAAGATGATTTAGATAACAAAAAAAGACATAGCAAAACGTAATTCGACGTTGGAAGGGCCAAACAGACTAAAACAGGAGGTTGTCAATAACAGATCTTTCTTGCCCAGAACCAAAACCAGACTAAAACCAGGAGGAGACAGAGGTCGCATGTGGGAAGGGGCCCCGTGTGCAGAAAAGGACAAGGGTTGGCATTAGAAAACAAAGACATAATCTTTTCTTTGTCAATATCAGTCTGATGAAGCATTTCATTCTAGTCACTCTAGTCAATGAATACAACGTGCTTAGTCCCGGCCTTTGTTTAGTAAAAGACGCCACCCTTCTTTGGTCTCAACTCCAAAAGCCGCCTGCCATTATTTCCTCTTCCTCCTTGGCCTTACCCCTCCACCCACAAGTCCAAAAGCAAAATCAAAGCAAAGGACATTTTTCGTTAATGTACTCGACTGCATGCATCTTCTCCCTACGAAACTGATACATACAGCCACTGGCAACAATTTGCTAGCTCAGAGACGTGCAGGAACATTGCAATCTTAACAAAGACTTACATTTACACATAAATTCCAATGCAATTAATCAATGTTACGCAAGTTTGTCGTGTTGAATGTAAAGTGGGATTTAAGATTTTGTGGTGAAATATGGGTAGATGTCAATTTTGGGGGTTCTTTCCTGACATATTGGTCTGAAATTTCTGTGATCACGTACAACAATCTTTCTGAAGAAGATTACGAGATTTTTCAGCACACGATGAGATTAAGACTTAGAAATGAATGACTTTGGCTTATATATAGTCTGGAGTAGAACCATAGTTTTAAAATCTTTTTTAATTCAAAAAATTCCCAGAATTAAGACTCTAGGTAATTTGTCGATTGCCGAGTCAAATTTTATAAATGACTCTATATTGAATAATTATATCGCTGTGGATGTGCAAACTTATTGGGATTTGCATGTTGACCTACATTGGTACTTCTTTGTGTTTTTGTTGTTCTTTTTTTTTGACCTGCCTAGTGTGGGTCAATTACAAACATAATCAAGGGTCTCTTTTAATTCTTAATATGGATGTGATAAATGTACAGTGAGAATATGTCCATAATTGGTAAATTAACTCTAACATCATATTAAAGTGGATTTATAGCCATTTATATACAAATATCAATAATCTCATGCAGAGATATAAGGCTATTTTAACATTTTATAATTGACTATCCAAGTTAAGTTATAAAAATTATTAAAACATATTATTTTTTTAGATGTCTAAATTAATTTTTTAAGTAATATAATTTATATATTTATTAATTTTAATTATCAAAAGAGCACCATAACATACTAAGTTGAGTCCAAATTTCAAATTTTTTGATTGCAAAGTAAACTTAGAACACATAATGGAATTAGTCGTCGTTGGCGATTTTTGACAGTAGGAAACTTGGGTCACACGACGAGTAGAAATTGACCTTGTTAGTGAGTCAGAAGCCATAGTGGCTTGAATTTTTTTTTTCTCAACATCATCATTGTGGTTTGAAACGTGAAACCCCTTCAACACACGGTTTGAATAAAGAGGAAAGCTTGTGTAAGTGTCAACTTTTGTCTTGTTCTTTCTTTAATCCCAAACCACCAATTTTCCATCTTTATTTTGTATATATTAAAATTTTAAGTATTTTGTTGGTTATTATTATTATCAAATATATAGTTAGTACAAATTAAAATGGCAAAAAAATCTAAATCCAACGAAGGGAGCACATGATATCTATGCACACACGTATACAAGTGGAATAACAAAGGTCAACAGTTGATTTTTTTGAGAATATTATTGCAACTTTGACTCGTGTTTTAGAATTTTGATGACCGCCACAAGTTGATCATGTTTGTCTAATGCTAATGGAGTGCTGTAACTCCCTTAGCTATATGCGCATGCATGCCATTATATATAATAATATAAAAAATTTCAGACGGGGACGGCTCCACATTCTAAAACGTAAAGTTGACTGGATTTTAACTCCAAGTCTACTTATAATTATTTATATTATTTTTTAATCAATAAATTGGTAATTTTTTTTTATTAAATTATAAGTTGCTTAGCAATTTACTCCCTATACTCATGTGATAGACCTTGAGATTTACAAGGCCATTACATAGTAAAAAAGTGTTCAAAGCTTTCTGCTTAGCACCTTGTATAGAATCTCTCTCTCTCTCTCTCTCTATATATATATATATATAATATTTTATTGGTAGATAAAATTGATAAATATATAATCTATATTCTTTTAAAATATTAATGTACTTAAATTAAAATTAAAATAACATATTTTAAAAACATGTAATATTACTGGTAGACCCATGAGTCAATTATAATAAATTCTATTATTAGTGTAAAATCCTAGCTCTGGATTAGGGTTTTACTCACTTGTTGAATTTCTTACTTTAGGCCAGTCTCGAGTTAGTTTGAGTTGGTTTAAGCCTGACTAGCTTTCAGACCATGATTATGAGACCAAATAATCGTATGAACATGTTATAGAGGCTGAGTATGTTCGATATAGAAATGATAAATTCAATAATGCTACAATAGAACATGAGGTATCAATGTATATATTAGGTATATAGATTTTTTTACTTACGTTAGCTCAGGGTTTTAAGGCTAGATTAAGACCTTTGTTGCGTTTAGTACCCGTTTGAGCTTTTTCAGTTTCTTTTACATCCATATGAAAGATTTTAGACTATCGGGTTGCCCTATGCGTCTAGTTTGATTTAAGTCTCAAATTTCATCCGATTAAGTTCAAGCTTTCAAAGCTCATTTAGCTTTCTTACCTATATTTTCATCTATAGAATCAATTTTAAGTATCGTGTCAGTTTTGACTTTTGACGGTCTCGATCAAAGCTTTCGATATATATATATATATATATATATATATATATATATATATATATATATATATATATATATATA
>JAVDBV010087105.1:0-24029 GCA_032619315.1 Piper longum | reverse complement strand
ATATATATATATATATATATATATATATATATATATATATATATATATAATGTTAATTTTGTTTTCCAAAGCTACTCTAATATTTTGAATTGCTTTTACCCTTAATTGCTTTTATGCTGATTTGGAATGATAACAGGATCAAGTAAGCAAACAATTAGATCGATATTTTGAAAATTAATATTTCTGCCCAAAATGTATAGTTAAAAACTCATTTTCGTAATTAATTAGACAAAATAATAATTTAATTTAACTAAAACTAAACAATGAAGCAGTTTGGCTTAGTTCAACACAAAGTTTTGAGTATTATTTTATAAAGAAAACTAAGTATTAGATATTTATTTTAGATTTTATTATGAAAACCTAACTTGAATTAATAAGAAGTAATTTTTAAGAAGAAAACTCTTAAGATATTACTCTAATGTATGTATGTGATGTATAACATCATGATAAATTATAATCTTTAATTTATTAGAAATTAAAATGAAAATTACTTTAAAAATAGTGTTATAAGATAAAAAATTAAAAGCTAAAAATGATGAGGAAAGAAAAAACACACTTGGACTTAGTGATAAGCATGCCTGCCCAATATGCACCTCCTTTCTCCTCCTTGTTCCTTCTGTTCATACATCATCATTCTTTCCTCCCCACCCACCGTTCTTCTCTGTCTACATGTCTCTATCTTTCTAGTGCTGAGATATTTTCTTCCTCATGTAATGGTGGTTGCTAGGCGATCGACAATAGTACATCAAGTTCGATGAGTGCTTGACAAGCAGTGCAATGTAATTGATTTTTCAAGGAGTATTCACATGGGTGAGAAGGGAAGTTTGTAGAAGTTACATCTCCCTTCCCTTGTGATAGATACTACAACCAAGCTAAGTATGTTCCCTATGATCTCGGGAGGGGTTTCTATTGGATTTTAATGTAGTTGTAAAAGGGAATTTATAATTATAATGATTTGTAGTGGAGATATTCACGGAAAATTATTATGCGCTCTATCTAATGTTTGAAGATCTTAAGAGGTGGGGTTATTGGGCTCCCAACAACGGTATCAAAACTTTGGTGCTCTCTTTTATATTTGTCTTTGGTTTTGGGTAGTAACATTTTGTGTCAAGATGAAGGATAGAAAACGTGTTAAGATGGTTGTTCTTAAGGGTAAGTCTAATTGACATTATTAGTAGGGTCATATAATTGATTATTTATTCACTAAGAATATATATGATTCAATTCTTATCAAGTCCACCGTTGAATACTACTTTGGTTGTGACTGATGAAGGAAAACTTCTTTGATTCCTCCTCCTCCGTCTACTGCTAAGGCTGAGTCAAGTGCCACGGCTGAATTGATCAAAATGGATAGAAAGTGAACGACTTTGTTTATACAATGGTTAGAACATGACATCTATAATCATGTAACAAGAACTAAGATGGCTGAGGAGTTTGGGATAAACTTCTCTATATTGCTACCCAATATAGAGATTTCTTCAACATCTATGTGATAGATAATCTACGTGTGGTGAAGGCGGCAACAATAAGACTTTTAAAATTATTGGTCATGGTGATGTGCATATTGTGATAGATTCTAGTTACAAACTTGTTTTAAAAAATGCACATCATGTTCTTTATTTAAGATTAAATTTGATGTCAACAAGTTTGTTGGACGATGTGGGTTATTTCACAATTTTCATGTGACTTGTAAAAATTAGTAAAAGGATCTCTAATGGTTGCTAAAGGGAAAAAGTGCGGTTGTTTTTATGGGACTACATCTAGTTTGGTTCATGAGAAGGTTAATATTACTTCTACTACTTTCATAGCTAATTTATGTTATTAGAGATTGGGACACATGAGTGAGAAGTGCTAAAGTTTTTGAAAAAATATTTTCTTTGGGTTGATTTTACTAGAGAGGTTATTTCCCAAATGTGGTATCGAGAGATTAGTTCATGGCTTGTGAAGGTTCATCATATAGATCATTGAAGAGCTCATTTCGTTCAAGATTGTTGATGTTTTTATAATGATCATTAGATGGTGTTAGTAAAGAGCATTCATTTTATCCGAGTAGAGATATGCTAAAAGTTCTAATATAGGGAGATAAAAAGTATTTTGCATAAGCCGGGGGGATAATGTGTTGGTATATTTTCCGCTTTTTGTGATGGTGGTTGGTATGCAATTGACATAGTGCGTCAAATTTGAGGAAGACAAACAAGGTGCACTGTAGACGATTTTTTGAGAGAGTATTCACATGGGCCCAAAAGGAGGATTTGTAGAAGTTATATCTCCTTTACTTGATAACCAACCTACATATTTTCCGTATATCTGGAGGGGTTTTCATTAGATTTTAAAAGAGAATTTATACTCAGTGATTTGCAGTGGAAATTTTCACGGCGAATTGTTACGGCCTTCATCAGGTGGAGGCTTATTGGGCCCCACCCACCTCTAGAAGGAAGAAAAAGAAAAAATAAAAATAATAATAAAAAAAATAAACAAAAGAGCTCGGGTAAGTGATCAATATAAATCCTCTTTTTTTTGCCGACTTTTTTCTTGCTTTTCCTCTTTACCTTTCCTGTTTCAATGTACAGGATTTGGTGTTGATCCAGATCTTCCGCCTCCTCTGTTGCTCTCTGACGTCGTCCGCCCAGCCCTGCTACCTCTCAAATATCGTCATTGAATTTGCTTTGATTTAATTCGTTGATTGGTGGGTTGATTTCTCAAAAAAAATTTCTGGGTTTTGATTAATATGTGACCTTTGGCCTGGATTTTTTTGGATTTAATTTGTTGCACAGCTGTTTGCGTATTGCACTCAATTTGGCTGGATGAAATTGAGCTCGTTTTTACGTACATTTTTTTTAATGATGTTCATTTTTTTTGGGTTTTTCATTCAACTCCAGTTGTCATTTTGCAAAGTTGCAATCTTCTTTCTTTTGGTATGATTCAGAGCCCTCTTTCATATTCATAACAGGGAGTTTTCATCTGAGCTTGTAGCAGGCTTCACCGTCTCTTGTTTTGGAATTTAATTCAATTTGTTGGATGCTTTAATAACAAAGCACATAGCTCATTCTAAATTTGATACAACCAAAGTAATACATTAGAGAATACCACTAGATCATTCTTTTTTTTCTTTTTTTTCATATGTTCTAGAACGGTTTTTTCGCATCTGAGGATTTTTAATTCATCGCTGTTGGTTTATTATATGTTCAGAATTCTAACTTTAGGCTTGGGGGAAAAATTCTGTCCTAATTGTATCAACTGTTATTTTCACATTGCAGTTGGCTTATTTTCAGGGTTAGGCGCCCGTTTGAGCACAGGTTGGCAGTAGAAGGTCCCCCAATTGTTTTAAACAGTCATGGCTGTTTCCATGAGGGACCTGGATCCTGCTTTCCAGGGAGCTGGACAAAAAGCGTATCCTTTTGCTGAGTGCATTCTCTAAGCGCCTGAATATCACTTGCTGAGTGCATTGGAATGATAGTTGCCATGATGTTCTTGAAGCTGACAATGAACCATTGTCCATGTTGGAATTGGGTAAACAAGAAATGCTATATTTGTCTACTTGTAGTGATTTCAAATTGTTCAACGATATTATTTCCTTCTTTTTTTAAAGGAAAAATCAACCGGGTGTCCTTAGGTTATTTGTCAATATAAGCACATCACACAATATAGATCATCGAGGTGACTAGTTTGAGTTTTTAAGTAAAAATATTTTTCTGTCGAAATAAACAAAAAAGATTAGATTATATATACTATATTCGACTCACTAAATAGTCTGTAGTTTGGTACTCTATGAAGCTACTTTAGTGCTCTACTCTCCAGACATGAAGAGTCACTGGCGGCATTGAACTTAAGCCAGATAATGAAACCGAAGTATCAGTTAACTTCCATTGTAAGACATTTTGTTTGTGACATGATTTTTCTTTCTGAGTTTTGGAGTGATCTTGATAGGATCTCTTCAAAATCCTGGAGATCGTCCTAGATCTTTAGAGATTTCACCAAATAACAGAACATTATTAAAAGCAGGAGGCATCATTAGGACCTTTTTGAAATATGTTGAGATTGCATTTCCTGATCTGTGCTAGAATCTATTTGACTGACTTTTTTTCCTTCAATGAAATATTTGTCATGTTGATGATCTTGTGTTTGAGCCCTTGACAATTTGTTAGTGGTATGGAGATATGGCGAATTGAAAATTTCAATCCTGTGCCAGTTCCGAAATCATCATATGGAAAATTCTATACAGGAGATTCCTATGTAATTCTGAAGGTCTGTATCCTGTCTTATCATGGTTTACTTCTATTGTACTAGCTGACAACCAATAAAATACAGTGCAAAATTTCCTAGTTGAGGTAGGTGGACCCTGTAAGAAGAACTTACCATATTTATTTGCCAAGTTTCTTTAATTTTGCCATATATCTTACAACACAATACCTTGATTAGGTCTTTCTGTTCAGTATAATTTAGTTGCTGCAAGCAGTTTTTTCAATTACCCTTTCCCCCCCTTGTTTGGACACTCTTCAGATTCCATTGTTGTAGTTGAATTTGCATGGTAATTTACCAATATTCATCTCTTATTCAGACAACTGCATTAAAAAGTGGTGCCCTTCGTCACGATGTTCATTATTGGCTTGGCAAGGATACTAGTCAGGTGAGTTGATTCTTCTTATATATAGTTAGAAGTTTGTGTGCCATCTCCATAAGAGGCTGAATTCTGGGACTGTTTTTTGAACTTATTTGATCATTCTGTAATTTAGGATGAAGCTGGTACTGCGGCTATTAAGACTGTGGAGTTGGATGCTGCTCTTGGAGGGCGTGCAGTACAATACCGCGAGGTACACGGCCATGAATCAGAGAAGTTCCTCTCATATTTTAAGCCGTGTATTATCCCCCATGAAGGTGGAGTTGCATCAGGATTTAAGCATGTTAATGCCGAAGAGCATCAGACGCGTTTATATGTATGCAAAGGAAAACATGTGGTCCATCTAAAAGTGGCAAGTTTTCTATCCCTTGGTAATAGTGAACTCATATCTTTCTACACCTTTGGATGCTAATTGTTTTTTCTTTGTTTCTGTTCAGGTACCTTTCGCTCGATCATCTCTTAATCATGATGACATATTCATTTTGGATACTAAGTCTAAGATTTTTCAATTTAATGGGTCAAATTCATCCATTCAAGAGAGAGCTAAGGCATTAGAAGTAGTTCAATATATTAAGGATACATATCATGATGGAAAATGTGAAGTTGCTGCTATAGGTGGGTTAGTTATCTATTAAGTATTTGCATTGGTGATGTTATGTGTTTTATTGATTATTCAACTTTTATTTACCTAGAGGATGGAAAGCTGATGGCTGATGCCGAGACCGGAGAGTTTTGGGGGTTTTTTGGAGGATTTGCACCGCTTCCTAGGAAATCAACAACGGCAAATGATAAAACTGCTGATTCCTTCTCCACAAAGCTGCTCTGGTAATTAATTTTACTTTCAACTTTGCCTTTCCATTGTTTGATAGCATTACATTTAGTTTGATTAGTTTTTATTTGTTGGTTCACGTATAGAGCCGTGAGATTGTTCAGTCCAGTTATCTTGCTACTCTTCATACCTTATATTTGCACAATTATCCACAGTGTTGTCTTTTTTCTTATAACTTGCTTTTAAGCGTTGAGATGGGGAATGCCATTCCTGTTGATGCTGAGTCTTTGACAAGGAAGCTTCTAGACACGAATAAATGCTACTTGCTAGATTGTGGCTATGAAGTCTTTGTTTGGATGGGAAGAAATACATCTCTTGACGAAAGGAAAGCTGCAAGCAGTTCGGCAGAAGTAACTATTAGTTATTCTTGTAATTTTTTAGGATCTTTGTTTTGTTTTGTTAAACTCTGTTATTTTTACATCCATGCTACAGGAGCTGCTACGTGGTTCTGACAGACCAACAGCCAATCTGATCCGTGTTATTGAAGGATTTGAGACTGTCATGTTCCGTTCTAAGTTTTATTCATGGCCACAAACTACTGAAGTAACTGTTTCTGAGGAGGGTAGAGGAAAAGTTGCTGGTTGGTTGTGATACATTGCACTTCCGTGTATCTTGGGTCTTCTTTTAAAGCTATAGCTAACCCTTTCACTTAATTTGTTATAATTATTCTTTAACTGTCCATGCAGCTCTTCTTAAACGCCAAGGTTTTAATGTGAAAGGCCTTCTTAAGGCTGATCCCCCCAAGGAAGAGCCCCAACCATACATAGATTGCACTGGAAATCTTCAGGTACAAGTTTGCCAATTTTATGTAGAGTAGTCATGTGCATGATATCAAAGAACTCAAACTTATGTAATGCTGTGGAGGTAACTTAATATGATAATATTATTTATTTCTATAAATTGGAGTGTTGAACTCTGCAACATCTATTTTCTTTCTTTTTTGATGATTGTTTTCATTCTCACCCAGATCTTGGTGAGATCTATCATAGCTGTCACTGACCCCACTACGTATCTCTCTGAAGAAGAATACTAGATACTGTTATCCTTGAATTCGATTTTTATGTTCTCTTGAATAAGATAGCAAATGCCGAAATACAGCATTTCTTTCTATGCTTAAAAAGACAGCATTGGAGCAGCTGGATGTTCATCTGCCGTTTGATGACCGAAAATGTGATTGTGGTTAAGCCTGATAACTTAGGAACCTTGGTTAAAATATCTTCAACTATAACTCCTGCTAATTGATCAAACACGTATTTGGGGATCTGATTTATAAAAATAGTTTGATGGAAACAATGGCTTCCATGATTTGCATTATATATATTTATAATACTGAAAAAATTCTAATGTTAATTCAAAGAGTCTGAAATAGAAAACCATTTTCATAACTTCTTAAATAAGAACTGCTAAAATAGGAACTATATAAACTAAAATTTTGCACCTTTGTTTTCTTGGAAAAGATGCCAACTTCATGACTTGATCTTTCGTTATATGCAAACTTTTCTTTGTTGTTTAATATCCATGTTTGTAATGTCATCCCCTAATGATGTTAGATGTGTGCATCAAGTTTTTCTTCAGAGCATGGTTTGCCATATTTGCCAAATTTCGGCCGAACTGTAGGTTTGCATGGCTGCCGAAACTAAATGCACCAGCGAAATTTCGTCGATTGCCAGCGAAACTATTGCTGAAATCGGCCAAATCCGGAAAAATTGACCTGCAAAGTGATATTCACTTTGCATTTGTGAAGAAAAGATGAATTTAAAAAAAAAAAATCAGTGAGGGTGAAGGAGAGGATGGGGAAATTGAATAATGAAGTTATAGAGAAGAGAGAGAGAGTAGAGGATGCATCTTAAGTGCTCACCCTCGTCCCTGTTGAGGCCAAGGCTGAGACCTGCTGCCCTCCCCTCTTGCTGTTCGCCCTCCCCACCTGTTGATCCCTGGGTTGCCATTGATTGCTTGTCACCACCACTTCCACTTGCTATTTGTTGCTTCCGGCAGTTGCTATTGCCATTGTCACCCAATTTACTTTCCCCTGATGCAAAATTGCTATGGAATTTCTAAATTAATAACTACATAACAGAAGATAAATAAAAGACCCTCAGCCAAATCTTAATTCGTTTCAACTCAAGCATATATTGATACAATGAGGAAGCCTTATTTTAAGGGCAAACAAAATACTATAATTAATTACTACATTACTTCTTCTTTGGCTCTTTGTATTATCCTATGTTTATTCAAAGGTGTCTCTTTGATATATAATGAGAAGTGACTCCTTCATAAGCGTAGATATCTTGCATCATACTCCCCTTCTTAAAAAGAACTTGTCCTCAAGCTCTGAAAAAAGATAATCAAATAGATCAACCTACATGATTAGGTAGGTAGAAGTATAGGCCCATCTAAGACTACTCTTCCTTAAGAGTAGGAGCATGATAGTTAGTTGAAATTGGATAGTCATGAGGCATAACAAAAAATAATCGATGAGAACAATACCATATTTTTTGTTTTTTGGTTTTTTTGTTTTGTGAATATAGAAAAGATTTGCTGGCAAATCGAGGGGAAGACTGTTTGCGGTGATGAGAAGATAGAATGTATTATACAATCGTACATACAACTAATGATAGCCTGCAGGCACACCATGGAATCAAGAAATCAAGAACTTACTCTCTAATAACCAAATTGATGCAGCTTGCTATGAGATTTCTAAATTAATAGCTACTCCAACATAACAAAGATAAATAAATGGCACTTAACCAAATCTCAATTTATTTTAACTCAAGTATATATTGATACTATGAGGAAGCCTTATTTTATAGGCAAACAAAATACTATAATCAATTAATGCATCATTTTTCCTTCTTTAGCTCATCGTATTCTCTTATATTTATTTAGAGTTGTCTCCTCGATATATATAGTGTAGAAGTGACTCCTTGGCAAGTTAGATGTCTCACATCATCCCCCGCCCCCACCGCCCCCACCGCCCCTGTACTTAGTCGTAAGTTAGTAGGCCATCTTAATATATATTAGCCCATGTTAGCCCATATTATTATTAGTAATTATATATTTTTATTTTATTTAAATTATTTAATTATTAATTAGACATATTAAATTATGTATCATTATTAAAAGTGAATGTGTTAATAGATTTTTTATATTAATTTCTTCATTAGCAATTATATTAATTAACTTGACTGTATTTTGTTTAGATCAATTAATTATTCACTTTATTAAATGTTATTATTATTAACCTTGAATGTATTAGTATATTTTTCTTTTATACTTTCTTCATTAGCAATTATTTTAGTTAACTTAACTGTATTTTGTTTAGATCAATTAATTATTTGCATGTTTATGCATTCGATGACCATCCCTACATTATATTATAATAATATATATTTACAAGTATTATAAAATTTTCTAGAAATTACTGGCATCTGTCCGATATATCTTCAAAATCTCGCGTTAAGATGTTTGGAACGAAACCAAAATCCGATATTGCAAGCCTTGCTTCAGAGTACACTAGATAACTAAGGAAAAGAAAGGAAGTGAGACCGGAAGAGAGACCAGAAGCTTGGAGAAGCAAAAAAAACTTTGCTGGTTTATCATTTCAAAACTATATCATGATAACGACCACTTATATACTTGCACTGAAAATTCTTAACAGTTCAATAAATAAGTTCTAGTTGATGAAAAAAATAAGTAGAAATCCTTGTGTATACTTGGGAAGATGAAACTGCATAAAAGTAAAGGACACTAGCATAAGCCTGAAATGCAAGAAAAATATCCAAATGCAAAAATCTTTTGGGACATAAATCCTTTTGAATGACAACAATAAACCTCTTTTTAGTACGGATGGTCCTACATAAAGGGCACAAATGGCAGAATCCTCTTAGACCCATAAAAGTGACAATCGGTCACATTTGAAAGGGCACATAAAATCTTTTGTAAAAGTGCATACAATTCCATCATCTTGTTCTACCTTCTTCCTTTCAGAATAAGAATCTAGAAGCTCAACCTGGTAATGGAAGTTGCAGCATTGCCATCTTCCTTGGCAGATTTGGTTGCCCACCAAAGAGGAGAGAATTCAGATCATACAATCAAGAGGAAGCCTTTTCTATCATTATGAGTCATTGGTAGGCAGTAGAAAGAAGAAAAGAACGAGCAATTCATCGACAGTAGGCAGTTAGAAAGCAATAAAGATAAATTGATAGGAGGACAAAAACTGATTGGCAATAAGAGATCTGCGATTACGACCCATCATCATGACGTTGACAAAAAAATTGATAGAAAGCAGGAACATGGGTGGGTAGAAAGAAGGAAGTAAGTGTGTTCCTCCTCCTCCAGCTAAGGAATTGAGGACCTCTTGAAATTTAACCTGGCTCAGTATTATGTAGAAACATGAGGTAGAGAAAGCAGAGGACACCTAGTCACCTACTTCATCATAAAGTATCTTGCTCATGGTATGATGTAGAACTTCTTCAATAGATAAATGTGCTACGCTTATGCAATCTCTAACAATTTCTAACTCTAAAGTCACTGATGCTCAAATCCACATATTAATTTGACTGCTTCTAATCTGACTTGAACTCTTAACATATGTCTACTACTTCCATTTACTTCTTCCTTGTTGTGAATGACATCTCAACAAGTACTATAACAAAGTTGGTTAGGTTTATAGCCTCTGTGTTTCAGATGAGAAGTTTCAAGGTTGATTTTCTTTCTCATTAAATTTATTAAGAAAATGAAAAACAACAAGGTCTTATGGTGAATGTCGACTAAATGGACTATCATCTAAATAGCATATGGGTAAATGTGGAAGGGGCCTTTAACGGAAAGAAAGGAAGTATTTGGTAAATGGATTGTCTAAAGTTGGGGAGGAAATGAAGCAGCTGCAACACTTTCAGAGAATATCTTGTTTACGGATGCTGAGAAAGCACCTTTACCGGTAGATCTATTGCTGATTCCTGCTCATTGAATTGTATAGTAGTGCATCATATCGTACATCAAATAATTAACCAGAGTGATAACTGCAGTAATTACTGCCTAGTGCCAATGTTGAAGTTGTTTTGCAAGTGTTCCTTAGATCTGAGAGAATCATAATATTATCTTCATTTCACCTTTTTTGTTTCATTATTGTTTCCATGTGCTTATGATCATCTTAGCCCACAAACGGCTAATTGCTGTACTGTACAATAATGACCTGTTGAATTGAGTTCAGTTCTGTCTTTACAAAAAAACAGGTGTGGCGGATTAATGGCAAGGAAAATACTTTAATCCAAACTTCCGAACATTCAAAGTTTTTCTCTGGAGACTGTTACATCTTCCAATATTCATATCCTGGTGATGATAAAGAAGAATACCTTGTTGGCACTTGGTTTGGAGAGCATGGCATTCAGGTGCACTTCATGATTCTCATATTTCATTTTGTACTGTAAGATTTTGGTTGAATAGTCAGTATTTTTTTCTTCGGTGTTGTTACCTTGAATACTGAAAGGAACTTTAAAGGGTTGACTACCACATATCTTAGGTCTGTTCTCAAACTGAATATCTATTATTGTTGATAAAATAATTTGACAATTATACAGGAGGAGAGAGAAGCAGCAATCTCTTTAGCAAACAACATGGTTGAAACTTTAAAGTCACAACCTGTTCAGGTAACTTTGGCTAAAAATCAAAACTCCTTTGACAATCTTGGTTGATGTGAATATTTTGATGATATATTTTCATAAAACAACAGGTTCAAATCTTTGAAGGAAAGGAACCGATTCAGTTCTTTGCAATCTTTCAAAGCTTTATTGTGTTTAAGGTTTGTCATATCTCTTTCTTCTGGAACAGTGTGGTGAAGTATTTTGTGCTATCATCATACCTCTGCATTTCTGAATTAATTCTGAATCCCCCTTTAAATGATCAACAGGGTGGACTTAGCTCTGGATATAAAAAGATGATTGCTGAAAAAGAAATAGCAGATGACACATACACAGAAGATGGCATTGCATTGTTCAGAGTCCAAGGTTCTGGTCCAGAGAATATGCAATCTATCCAAGTAGAATCAGTATGTACCTTAATTTTGTAGCACCATTGTACACGTCAAAAGTTGCCAAAGGGCAGCGACAGTGGTTCAAATCCTGTTGCCGATATATACCCGAAGAAAGATTAATTTGCCCCATGTTGTGTCTGATGGAGTATTTGTCTAAGTACTAAGCCTTAAAAATTTCCAGGGTTAAAGTAAATATTAAGTGGTTACCTTTCCTCGTGGCTTGAGCTTCTGGGATAAATGGTTGACCATCTAAAATCTACTGTCTTTAGTACAGATATTTGTTACTGAAGTGTGTTTAACGGTCAAAATTGATTTTCACATCATTAACAATGGCTTTTAGTATTTCTAAGCTTTGTTAATGCTTCCACATGCTTTTTTCTTCTTCTTCTTCTTCTTCTTCTTCTTTTTTCTGTTTTCTACTTTGAAGATGCATTCTTTTGCCATGTATAAAACCAGCTTTTGTTGCAAACAGGTGGCTTCTTCTCTTAATTCTTCATATTGCTACATCCTTCAAAATGGTTCTACTGTTTACACATGGTCTGGAAATCTTTCTTCCTCTGAAGATCAGGAACTTGTAGAAAGACAGTTAGATCAGATTAAGGTTAGCTTTTATCTGATCATAAACCAAAGTGAGGATTTTATGCAACTATTTTCACATAGGTACTAGATGCTAAGTTCATCTCTGATTTTGTAGCTCAATGTGCAACCAAAACCTCAGAAGGAAGGTTCAGAGTCTGAACAATTCTGGTCTTTACTTGGAGGAAAAGGTGAATATCCTAGTCAGAAGTTTCAAAGGAATACAGAAAGTGATCCTCATCTATTCGCTTGCACTTTTAAAGGTGAATTATTTATTGTCTTTGGAAGGTGATTTGTGTTGTCTGTCTTGATCTTTAGTTATTTATCTTATTTGTCTAATAATGATGTAACTATTTTTCCTGATGCAGGCAATAATCTGAAGGTATTGTGTTCTAGGAGTTGGCTGTGTGGTGCTTGAAACTGCTTATCGTCTCTCTTATTTTATTTATTGTTGACGTGGGCTGGAGATATTTTGTTAGTAGTATACTTGACTTACTGCTGTGAGTTGCTGTTGTTACAGGTCAGTGAGATTCACAATTTTACTCAAGATGATTTGATGGCGGAAGACGTCTTCATCCTGGATTCCCATTCCGAGATTTTTGTTTGGATAGGCCACCAATTGGGCCCCAAAGGAAGAGTCCAGGGTTTGACAATTGGTGAGGTATATATCTTTCAAAAGCATCATGATTGATATTCTTTTGTATACTGCATGTTTATAATTTGAACACTGTTTCTTTTGTTTTGCACAGAAATACCTTGAACTGGATTACTTGTTGGAAGGTTTATCTAAGGATACTCCTATATTTGTTGTTATGGAAGGCAATGAACCTTCTTTTTTCACTCGCTTCTTCACGTGGGATTCTGCAAAATCCTCTGTAATGAGCTCCCATTGTTATTCCGATGCACTTGGATATTTTTAACTAGATTTTCATATTTCTAATTGAAATATATTCCTATGCTTACTAGCTAAATGTTGTGGACCATTTAGCATGTGTTGTTGCAATTGCATACAAATTTATTTCTTGCCAAATTAAGTACTCTGTTGTTGCAGATGCATGGGAATTCTTTTCAGAGGAAACTTGCTATTCTAAAAAATGGAGTTACTCCAACTCCAGATGTAAGTAAAATTTTGGGTTTATATTGGATGAAGCTGTTCCTTTCTTATCCTTTTTTTTTGGTTTTGAGTTACAGTTGCCTTATTTAATTAATGCCCATGCCTATACCAATCTTTAATTACAATAATTTACTATACAGAAACCGAAAAGGCGAACACCTTCATCTTATGGTGGAAGATCCTCCGTTCCAGATAAGTCTCAGCGTTCCAGGAGCATGTCCTTCAGCCCTGAAAGAGTCAGAGTAAGGGGAAGATCCCCTGCTTTTAATGCTTTAGCTGCCGCTTTTGAGAACCCAAATGCCAGAAATCTCTCCACTCCTCCTCCCATTGCTAGGAAACTTTATCCTAAATCTGTTACGCTGGACTCTGCAAGATTAATGCCAAAAGCTTCAGCAATTGCTGCTCTTACTGCTTCCTATGAACCACCAAGAGAGAAGATCATTCCAAAATCTACTAAAGGTATGTGCATCCAACTGTCTTAAAGCATTGGATTCCAACACTCTCGATTCTCAAATTTTTTATCAATTTTCGTTTATCAAGTGAGCCCTGAAATTTCTAAATCAAAGTCGGATGGAGTATCTCCTCAGTCCAACTCAAAGTCTATGAGCACTAGAATTGAAGCGCTCACTATCCAAGAAGATGTGAAGGAAGGGGAAGCTGAAGATGAGGAAGGCCTCCCCATATTTCCCTACGAGCGCCTTAAGGTTTCATCAAAGGATGCTGTTTCAGATATTGATGTGACCAAAAGAGAGGTATAAGAAGTGGACTCCTGTCAAGGAAAATATTCGCCTATTAGAGAACCTATTTTTACTTAATTGCATGTTAAGTTTTTCCTCCATTATGGGTCTAAGATAGGGCTACATGTTGCAGACTTACTTGTCTTCAGCAGAATTTCGAGTGAAGTTTGGCATGACCAAAGAAGCTTTCTACAAGCTGGCTAAGTGGAAGCAAAACAAGCTAAAAATGGCTCTAGAATTGTTTTAGGTCCATAGATGCGTATATCAGAATTCAGGCCCTTCGTTTTGCAGATGCTTAAGATCGTGTGCTCTTGTATATGAGAGGTTCTTTCTGTCACTTGGTTACAATCATCTCTATTTATAATATCTTCTTTTATTAAATTGACACACTTGTGTTTCATTTTAGGTGGACTTCTCTTATGCAGGGGGCCTGAAGTTTTGGGCGCCGCAATGGGGACAGCACCAGTACCTTTTTAGCTGTTTCTGCTCCTCCCACAAGTCTGTTTGTGCATTTTAAACAAAGAGTTTTTTTTTTAATTTTTTTCGATCTTCTATTATTGGGATTTTGAGGTTTGCCCTTTTTTCTCTGTCTATTTAGTCATATTCTTTGTGCCTATGGGTCGATTGTGGGCTTGCATTTTTATTTGCCTTTATGTTTTTTTCTTTGAAGTTTTCCTGAGAGAGTTGCTTCAAACATTTTGTTTCTGTTGTGAATTTGAGGGACGTAAAGCGTGTATAGTAGATACAGAAAGTCAGTTTTCCTTGCTTGTGTAATAATAATAAAACTACAGTTTTTTTTTATACACTTTCCAGCAAAGTCTGTTTTCCAAAGAAAGTTCATTTATGTAACAAGTTCCTGCAACAAGCCTGCAGAAGATCTAAGTTGATACAAAGAAGGCTGTTGCTTTTTGATATTGTTGTGCTTTATAGTATAGTGAAGAGATATTTGCATGAATTTTATCTTCTCTTTGAGGTAAAAGCTGTATTTGGAGTCGTCGAAAACAGCATATATGCCCGTTTTACCATTAAAAAATAGAGTCTAATTGAATTGTTAAGAACAGCTTATCTTTTTCTTTTGAGTATAAAAAATATGACAAACAACTACGCCAGGTGATCACGAATTATTTTTTCTTCAATGAGAGAAAAACCAGCAAAGGACAAATTATTCTCTTTTATTGACTTATCTTTTTATTTATATTAAACTATCTAATAACGTCAATGTATTTTGCTTATGTTATATTTTCGAAGTTTTTATATTTTCTTGAAATATGGAGAAATTTGGGAAATAAGGATTAATTAGGTATCTATTCTCCAAATTATCTAAGCCTCAAAAAAGAAAGAAATTGTCTATGCCTCCAATAAATCTTGTTCTAAAATGATTATCGTGTATGATGCAAGTAAAGCATACTATCATTCCCTCATCAATGTGGAGGAAAATGTTTGTGTTTATAAAAGCCCTCACTCAACAAAAGTTGGGGAATTTCTCAAAAACAATGACAATTACAAACTAAGCGGAAGCGTTAACCGTAGAGTTTAATTTATAATTTATGTATATTTAGCATTACTTGTAACATCTGAAAACTATTTATTCTCTGGGCCCATCTACTTTTAAAAGTGAAGCCAATGATGGGTTCGATAATTGTAAATTCAATCTGCATCTAATCCTTTATTCTCAATCTGAAATATATTTGAATGGGATTTGGGTTTGGATTTTTTGAATATATAATATATTTGAAAATATTCTGATCGAATTTGGGTTTAACATTATTCAATCTGTATTTAATCTTAAATGATTATCATTTAAAACTCTCTTTGTTACTTTTTAGAATGCTTGAACCTTAAAGATTATCTCTACTTGGCCCAAAGGCAGCCACTATGCAAGCCACAAGGTCATGGAATGTCTTTAGATTTGTCTCAATAAATATTGGGACTTACATAAAGTCCTCACAAGCAAAGGGTCTTACTCTCAACCTAAGTGGCTTTGGATAGAAAACTTTCTAGAAGCACAAAAACTATCAAGAGCTTTCTAACGTCTCAAGAATCTCTGAAATTGAAATTCTGCATAAGAAGTTATGATATTTTAAAGTTTGAAAAAGTTTCGGCAAGGTGCAACAAATCGATTGGCGGATCAATCAGCATTTGATTGTGGTTTGGTAAACTGATGATTGGCTAATGTTCAGCAAATCGATTGATTGCCTATCATTTTTTAGACAAAACTACGGTGACATCTTAATCTGAAAAAATCATATCTCCCAAGTTATTTGGATTTATGAGCTAAATTTTTGGTGGATGATAATGGATATTCTAGAAGCTTATTTTTTAAAAAATAAAGCAATTTTAAGCTATAGAGACTGAGATATTAACTTCTGAAATTAGGCAAAAATCACAGGTTTGTGTTGTGATTGGCAAACGATAAGTAGATCAATTGGAAGCCAAATGATATCTAAATTTGGCCCAAAACTAACTGTTGGAAGTGCTAATCTAGCAATTTTAAAGGCGTAACGACTAGTACTACTTTCCAAACGTTATAGTCTATAAAAAATGATCTTTAGGGGTGTTTTGAGGAATTCTTGGGAGGTTTCAAGTTTGGAGTATTAGATTTACATATTATATTATTTGTAAACCTCTTTTGTGTTTTTATTTTTATATATAAGAGTGTTATATTAACCTATGACAAGTGTGCTAAGGCTTAGTAAGATTATTGCGTATGTATTGAGCTAATTAATATTATAAATTCTTAATGTATTAGGAGTGTGTGAAAGCATTTAGACTTGGGTATAAGTTATAAAGGTGCTTGCTTGCTTGAAAGAAGTTAGAGGTGGTTTGCTCCTTGGCTCAAGACATTGGATTTGATAAAGAATTTTCTTGACCTAGCCATGGCAAGAGGAGTTCGGTGTGCCATCTATGGAGAGAGGTAGGGAGCTTCTTGCCTTGGTCATTAGAAGAGTAGTCGTTTCTGCATCCAAGGTGAATAGGTTGTTTGCTCTTGGAGCCAAGATGTTGGACTTCAAGAGGAGTTGGCTCTAGGAAAACCATTGCAGGTGGAGATGGATTGGTGCTTCCATGGATGTAAACTTCTATAGCCTGAGAGGTGTATGCAAACTTCATTGGCTTTAGGTGGGATATATACCCTTCTTTGCTAGTAAAAACCTACTTTTCCATATGACATGGATGTAAACCTACTTCTATCGTTTTTCTTATTTACTTAGTACTTACTTGCATATACTTATCTAATTAAATAATCATCTGTTTGACTTAATCATTAGAGAGTATTGAGTGAAAAAATTTAAATTAATTGAAGATATTGCATGATTTTAATTATTTGCCAAGCTTGAGACTTTAATTGGTTTAGACATGGTTAGTTTACTTGTTTACTTAGACTTGTTGTGAAAGTTGTAATTGATTCAATATTTTGTTTTGGTTTGACTTGATTACTAAAACTTTTAACTTTTAAATCATTTAGAGTTTGATGTGTTTATTATTCATTTTCTTGTTGCTTTAAGTATTCGTAACTTCTAGTATTAATTAATTGGCCATCTTACAAGTGTTAAAGTTTATGGAGAATTCTGATTAGTTTAATATGTGATCTTGATTAGTTGTCTCCCCACAATTAGCAATATCACATCCCCTTCAAGCAATATCTTGATTACATGTTTAAATCTCATATAGCTTATATATAAAATAAGAGCCATACTTTGAAAACTAGAGTTTTGTTCTTCAAACTGATCATGAGTCATCTGGCTTAACATGCTTCCAAGTCAAACTCCCCTGATGAAATTTATGTTGTAGCTCAATTGACTCGGTAAGTCAACACCCGTTTCGATGAGACTTGGGGAGTAAACACTAGGCTCACTTAGAATACTAAGTCACACTTGCCGAGTCAAGCAAGCTATGTAAGTAAAAATCTAGGTAAAAATTTTTCAAACAAGAAGGGGATTCGAATTCCTTGAGTCCGAAAAAAAAGAAGATAATTTATTGGGCTGTTTTAATATTATCATAGATCCATCTTTTGATTTTATCCATCATTTTATTAACATTAATATATAAAAAACTAAATGGGAGATCACAATAATTTTTATCATTGTAGTTTATTTATTTGACATAATACAATATTCTTTCCCCATATTATAAGATCATTACTAAATCTAAACATTTAAAATATGAGCTCTTATAAAGAAAATATTATTTCAAGCCACGCTAATATATTATTACATTGATGTTTGACTCTGTTGTCTTTGAGTTGATTCTCTAAATTCCAGGTCAAGTCCACTTTACTAGTTTTTAAACTACTGGGAGAGTAGTGTCTTTTATCTTAAAAATAAACTATTGTTTTGCGAATACAAATTGCAATATTAGTATTTATTTTTCCAACTTTCTTATACACAATTACGAAACATCAGCAATTTAGTCAAATTTATATCATAATTAATGACAACTTACAGCTTTGGGAACAAAAAGAAAAACCCACAATATACATTTAAATATACAAGTCGACTTAACAAAGTGACGAACAAAACATTATATTTAGGGGTAGGCATCAATGATCGTGTCTTACGCATACAATTTTTATCAAATTTGGCTAACCGGATTACGACCAAATAAAAATAAACTAAACATGAACCAAGCCACAGACAAAACTCATAAATTAATAATGTTAATAATATTTTGAAAATTTATTACCAAATTAAATTTAGGTTTTGAATTTTTTATGGTAATATAATATTTATTTATTCAAATATGGGTTTTAAGAAAAAAATGATTTCAACAGTTATACTAATTGATATGAGATAACCCAAAAACAAGCAAAGACATAGTAATTGTAAATAGGACGTATTAGTTATATGTGAAAAAAAAGTATTTATTATCATAGAAATGATTAGATAAAACAATAAATATGAGAAGAAAATAATTTCTTATCTTTTTAAAATTTTGATTGATATCGACTGTGATTGATATCTGACCTACCAACGCCCACCATTAATTATATTGCCAGCGACTGTCAAGTAGTTGGAAACTTACAGGGGATAAAAAAAGGCATCAACTTTTATTGACAAAAGGTGGTAATTAAGAAACGATATATAAATAAAAATAAAAATAGAATATTTACTCAAATAAAAAATAATAAAAATTAACAAATTATAATTTCATAATTTATCTCTTTATTTTATTGAAATTTATCTGTAAAATTGGAGTCTATATAATCTCCCTATTGGATTAAAATTACATCTAAAATTTAATTCTCTCTCTAACATAAGGTAGATGTTTCATGATTATATAAGAAAGCATAATATTATGCAAAGTTTTAAAACTTCTTTTTAAATAAAAAAATTCCCCTTAACTTGAATTTATAGTTTGCAGAGACAAACTCTATTGATGACTCCATAATAACCGATTAGTAATTAACTTCCCAAGTTAAATTATAAAAGTTATTAAAATATATTATTTTTTAAAAAATTAAATAAATTAATATTTTTAAATATATAAATTATATATTTATTAATTTTAAGTACCAAAAGAACAATATAAACTAGTTTTATATAATTTTTTATTTATATAAATAACTCCAAATCAGATAGTTGACGTGATTCCACTACATGACTGCAAAGTTGAATCCGAATTTGTAGGTTTTAAACTAAGATATTATCAGGTTAGAGGTTGAAAAAAAAAACATAACCCATGTGAGTACCATTTAGAACATAGCATCAACTGGTAACATTGTCTGATGATGATTTGTTCGGTAGTCGCTACATTTGTCAAGTTTATATATTAGAATAGTTCAGGGTTCCGTGAAGGAATGGAAAATATTGTAAGTTGATTTGCGGTAGTTTTGGCCACACCGGCCTCAAAGAGTGAAGCGAACGTGGACGCTACTAACCTCCCTTCAACATATGAAGTCATTGCTTTCCAATGGCTAAAATATTCTTATATTCTTACCTTCCATCGTCGCCTCAAAATCGTCAACATCTCTGCTTCATCTTATCCCACGTCTTTCTCGAGGCGTTTCAAACTAATGTTACTGAGGAAACCTGACAATATTATAATAATTTAAGGTACGGTACGCATGAATCGAGACTCCTTTTCTATCATCTCTTTCCAAACATGTATGGGGATTTCAATCTGTTTTTGTTTGTTTACTTTTTTTTTTGAAGAAAACAAAAGAAAACTGCATTAGCAGGTTTGCAAAAAAAGAAAATGGGTCGTCAAGAATATGTTCAGTTTGTTTATTTTTCTTGTCGATGAGATATTTATTGAGTTTATCTTATATTTGTCGTTGATATTATTGATTACTTGTATATAAACTAATAAAAAAATCTTATTTTCTAAGTTAATTTTTAAATTAAGAGAAGCCTGTGATATCTATTACGAATTTTTTTTGATTATTTTAAGTCTTTTTTAAGGGCTTAAAGGGCCCTACAGTGGTGCTTGGAGCTTCTGTGGGGGCCGAAAGGGTCCAATAATAGTATTAGAGCCAAGTTCGAAATGAGTTTGCGTGTATTGTTGGTGACTTATATATAAGCTAATAAAAAATCCTTATTCTTTAAACTAGTTTTTAGATTAAGAGAGGCCCAATGACTTATATATAAACTAATGAGAAAGCCTTATTCTTTAAATTAGTTTTTAGATTAAGAGAAGCCCGTTATACTTATTGTTTTAAGTTCCTTTTAGAGGCTCAAAAGGCCCAACAGTGATGTTGGAGGTTGAGTGGGGGCCGAAAAGGTCCAACCATATTGTCGTGGGAAATGGGTAATTATCATACGTTACTTTTATTCCTTTTAACAAACAAAATCTATAAATATGGGTTTTTGTCCAAAATAGGGTTGCAATTTCATGTATTTATGAAGGAGGGACAAACTAAAAACCTCCCATTCCCGACTCTATTAAATACCTCTAGCTCGCATAGGAAGCTCCATCCATGCATGCTCCATCCATGGAGTAATATGTTTCTCTTTTGACACAACTTTAGTCATCATGTGTGCAACATTCTTTTCATTATGGATTTTTGTTAGCTTAAGAGATTTACTTTCCAACACATCTCTTACCTAGTGATTCTCACATCAATGTGTTTTCTTCTTGAATAAAAATTTGAATTCTTACTCAGGTGAGTTGTACTCTAGCTATCACAGTGTACAATATATCTCTCCTATTTAATATTAATTTCATTTAAAAATCTCTTAATCCATATCATCTCCTTGCAAGCTTTTGTAGTACCAATAAATTCAGTTTTAGTTGTAGATAATGCAACACACTTTTGCAACGTAGATTGCTAAAACACAACCCCATTAGCAAAATTAACAACAAACACAAATGTTGGCCTTCTTGTCTCCAAATCACTTGTCATGTCTGCATCAGTGTAGTCAACTAACAAAAGTTTATCATTTTCAAAACACAAACACATTTTGGATGTACCTTTCAAATACCTCATTATCCATTTAACTGCTTGCCAATGCTTTTTGACCATTTTAACTGCATACGCTATGTCTAGTCTTGTACAAACTATAACATACATCAAACTACTAACTGTAGAAGCATAAGGAACTTTTGTCATTTCCTTCATCTTTAATTCACTTAAATCACTTTTCTTCAACTTGAAGTGACCCCCAAGTTGAACTCTAACCAGCTTTGCATCTTTCATGTTGAATTTTTCAAGTACCTTTTCTATATACCTTTCTTGTGACACCCAAAGCTTTCCAGCTCCCATGTCACACTGACTGGACATTCCCAAGATTTGCTTTGCCGGTCCCAAATGCTTCACTGCAAAAGGATTCATTCAAGTTCTTCTTTAAACTTGCAATCTTGGCCCCATCATGTCCTACAATTAACATGCCATCCACATAAAGGAATAGAATAATAAAGTCACCATTATCAAACCTCTTGATGAACACACAGTGATCAGAAACAAACTTCTTGTACCCATTGCTTTCCATACAAGTATCAAACTTTTTGTACCACTGTTTAAGAGTTTGCTTCAAACCATATAAATTCTTTTTTAGTCTGTACACCATCTGTTCCTTTCCTCTGACTTTAAAACCCTCTAGTTGCTCCATGTATATAGTCTCCTTAAGATCACCATGAAGAAAGGCCATTTTCACATCTAACTGTTCAACTTCTAAATCCAAACTTGCAGCCAAAGCCAGAACAATTCTAATCTAAGACATTTTAACAACATAACAAAAAATTTCATTGAAATCAATACATTTCTTCTGTCCGAAGCCCTTCACCACCAACCTTCCTTTGTATCTTGGTTGTGTGTTGATTTCTTCAAATTTGATTCTATAGATCCATTTGTTCTTCAATACCCTCTTCCTCTTAGGAAGATCCACCAACTTATAGGTGTGATTATCATGCAAAGATTTCATCTCATCTTGCATTGCCTTCAACCACTTCTCCTTTCCTACATGAGCTTTTACCTCATTGAAATTTTCTGGTTCTCCACATTTAGTGATTGTCACATATTCTGATGATGGATATCTTGTTGATAAAATTGGTTCACATGCTGATCTCCTCACATTAGTTGGCTGCCCTTGATCAGAATCTACCTGTTCCTCTCCAACATCAACAAACTTATTAGAATATCATCCGACACCACATCCTCACCTTCATCATCACCACTTAGTGGGGGGATAATTGTGTCATCCTAAGCTGTCTCTTTACTGCTAGTTGAGGTTGAAGGTTCTTTTATCTTTTCCAATCTTACCTGAGATTTCTTCTAAGGAATTTCTTCCTTGCCAAAGTCCTTAACTGTTTGATCCTCCCTGAAAATTACATCTCTCCTTCAAATCAATTTTCTATTCTTAGGATCCCAAAGTTTATATCTAAATTTATTATCACCATATCTCAAAAGAATACATTCAACGGTTCTAGAGTCAAGCTTAGCCCTTTGCTCCTTCGTCACATGTGCAAAGGCTTTACAACCAAAGACTTTAAAATGAGAATAACTGACCTTTTTGTCACTCCAAACCCTTCTTGGTATGTCATTGTTCAAGGTATATGTGGGAGATCTGTTGATATGTCACCACAGAAGCTTTTAGGCAACTTAGAGAAAGACAACATACTTCTCACCCTCTCAGAGATGGTCTTATTCATTCTTTCAGCCACTCTATTATGTTGAGGAGTATAAGGAACCATCTTCTCATGCCTAATCCCATGCTTGCTATAATATTCATCAAACTCAAAAGAATAATATTCACCATCATTATCACTTCTAAGACATTTCAAGAGCTTACTGGTCTCTCTTTTGACTAATACATGAAAATTCTTAAAGATGCTAAAAACATCACTTTTATTTTTTATGTAGTAAGCCCACACCTTCCTAGAAGTATCATCAACAAAAGTAATAAAATAACTAGAACCGCCAAGAGATTTTATCTCCATAGGCCCACACACATCAGTATGTACCAACTCAAGAACTTCTGACTTCCTCGTACTTGTGCTTTCAAAGGATGTCATACGTTGTTTCCCGACCAAACAATGGTCACAAGGACTAATTTTGATATCTTTTACCTTGGGAAAGAGATTTAGTTTCTTCAATGTTTGTAGTCCTTTCTCTCTTATGTGTCCCAATCGATGGTGCCACAAATCAACAATGTAATCAAATGAGGAGATATTAGCCTCCTCACGAACGAGACTCATCTCAGTCTTGTACAAACTACAACACTTGTAACGACCCGCCATATTTCACAATAATTGTGGGCCTAGCTGGCTAGGTGTTACTTAAACAACTACTAAATTACTGAATTATAACAGTTAAACATCAACATAAAAATATTTGTTTCCACACAGTCTAGGACCATTTCCCAGTAGCCACACTTATTTTTCAAAATAAAATAAAGGAGTCTTCTTCTTTATCTTGCTCCATGCTCTGGTTGTCAATGGCCTTCTCATACCTAATCTCGAATCTGGACACCTGCGGAGGCAATTCCGCGTTAGTGATAAAAACACTAAGTCGTATAATAGATAAAACAAATCAAGGACAATCCCCTAGTTCCTTATGTTCATTTAATATACGGTGGAACGATACCGCTATACTCCAAAATAATGCGGAGGATGTATCTGCAGCGATCCGCACACCCCAGCCGTAGCCTTTTTATGGGGAGGCTACCACTACCATCTCCAGTGCCAGTGCC